>CAJDYZ010006061.1:21044-34805 GCA_903986555.1 Heterotrigona itama
AATTTCGAAAGGATTGATGAATTAATGCAAAAATCGTAATATTTCTCACCTGATATAAAACGAACCATCGTAATTGCCACTTGGCCAAGTCAGCGCTCCTTTTGTGTAAATATCCACTTAACGACTGATCGTAACGAGCTTTCTCCGCGAGCATGGCGAGCTGCGAATCATTCATTCTCACTGCAACATAGAACGAACATCGCACATGAAATGGTACATTACAAGCATCAATTCATAATTAGTACGTTCGGACGCGATGTTTTATAGATGCGTATTATAATATTATAATAATATACATGTATTATAATATTGTCTAGTTATCGTGTTATTGTTCTTCTTTGATAAATTTATTTTCCACGTCAGCAATCGTAACGAGATATTTTGCTTGAAGAGTTCACGAGAAAAAAAGGGAACGAGTTTTAGAATTTCAAATGGACAACAAAAATTTATTTTTCAATACATACGTCACAGTCTGATATTTTCTCAAATAAATGTAAAACTTAGAAAAATTTTATAGGAACTTGAAATTTGTTAAAATTGATATTTTCACATTTTCCTGTGAACCATTCAATTTTATATTTTTTCATACGTAAAACTTAGAAAATTTTAATTTGCATTGCAATACAGTTAATAATAAAAAGCATAGATGAAAATGTATTCAACTCGTTGAACTTCCTTTATTTTTTCGTGAAAAACCCTTCGTTTGAAAAAATCTTCCATCTCGTTTTTCTCGAATATCTCAGTAAACTCCTAATATATTATCGTTAAACAACCTTTGTGCAATTTGAAACTTTTTACTCGTGTTTTTGTAAAAAGTATGGAAGGTAAACAACTGTTGGAAAATATAAATAATGAAAAATGAGTGGTCATTATTTTTTGTATGTTCCATTAAACAATGCTCGTATATTCTGCCACAAATAACACTTGCATGCGGAAGTTCAGCTTCTCTTGAAATGGATGTAAATAGCTTTAAACAACTCGGCGAAATTTATATATCGCGACTAAAATTTTGCATCAATGGGAGCAGCGTTATTCGATGTCACAGATTTAAACTGGCATACGGAATTCGAAATAGTTTATCATTCTTACGCGCCATTTGAATATTTTTGCGCACGCGACATATGAAACTTTGGTAAGTTTACACACGTTCAACTTTGAATATTCAATCACAAACGTTTTCATAAATTTTCAAAGATTATCCAATCGTGAATTCTATATACGCTATATACTAATTCTATATACGCTATATACTAATTCTGTATACTATAATATACGCGTTGTTTGCTATATCTGCAACATTTTATTATTACGATTTAACCTTTTCGAGAAGAATTTTTCTTTCAACAATTATATAATAATTCTAGCTATAATATAATAATAATTAGGTTATTATTTTTAGAATATTTTTGGAAGTAGGATATATTGTTCTCTCAATCTTTTACATTTTACATACTTTACATTTTACTTTTTACATACTATATATACATATAAACTTATCTACACCAAATTTCCAAAAAGTCTTCAAAAAAATTGATGATGTTTTGGGCTCATTTTAAAGATACTGTTTTTCTTCAAAAATGCTACAAATTCAAACGTTTCACAAAACATTGAAAAATTTTTTCCAGGACTAAATCCACCACGAATTTGAAGACTGTACTAAAGTTTTATAATGAGTCTTTAAAATCTATTATATAATTTCTTTTCACTATTTCACTTATCAAAATCTACTATATAATTTCTTTTCACTTATACTCAAAGTTATTAAACTTTGAGTATATTCCAAAATGACAAAAATTCGACAAACTTTTAGAATTTCTCAAATTTTTGTTATCTAACCCTAAAACTTAAAATTGGCGAAGAAAAATTATTCTTTTCTCCTTAGTCTTCTTTTCAGCATTTATGTTTCTAAAGAATAAATAAATAAATAAATAAATAAATAGTTTAAATAATTAAAAATAAATCGACAAAAGATAAAGATCTTTAAATTTCAATTTAAATAATTAACTTAACTGATTTTTCTAATTAACGAGTTATATTCTATTGAAATATTCATCTTTTTATTATTTACTAAAATAATCAGAATCATGTTATGTATCCTTGATCAAATATCACTGTGAAAAGAACTTAAAAAGAATAGAACCAATTGGTGGGAAGGATCTCAAAGTAATTATTTTTGCTGGCGCAAGCAATTCACCGTCTAAATGTTTATAAAGTTCCCGATCCACTTGAAAAGCTTCGAGATTTGTTGCAACTCGACTTCAATTAGGCATAAGTTAAGTGAAAGATTTTGTAACTGGGTAATCAAGTGTGATTTCTAAAGAAGTCATCCATTACCGCAAATAATCGATTTGCTTCTCTGTAAATTACTCTATTTAAAACACGCGATATTTCATTGAATTCACTTTGAAATCAACGTGAAGTATTATTTTTTTTTTAACCCTTTCCAAGCAAGATGAAATTTTGCTATGATCGTGACATTTTCAGTCACATGTACATTCTCATGTGCTTTATATGTGTGATGATATATTTTTTCTGCACATAGAAACAATTATTCATTCCAAACCATTTCATAAAAATATCATTTATGAAACTTTTGAATGTGTGTATTACTATTTATTATATAAAATATACTGACATTAATTGTTAGATACAATACAGATATTGGTCTACAATGATTATATTGGTTAAGTTTAAAATAAATCTTAAAATACGTCACAAAAATATTTAAATATCCAATTATCCAATTATTATTAGTAACTTTTATCTATTATATATGTTATTAATTTATTATGGTATTATGTATTATAAAATATTTTGACATTTTATTAATAGTGAAATCTAACTTTAAATCTAACTTTAAATTATATATAGAAATTGAACAAATTTTAAAAATTATTATATCATTTCGATGTAATTATTTTTTATTTATTAAAAAATTACAACCAAATTTAATAAATTAAAATTTTAACACATTAAAATTATAACAAATTTATACAATACATTATATAATACAAATATTATATTTATATTTTTAATAAACAAATTTATATAAAAGCTTTTTCACTGTATGCAAAAAAATATTCTTCAATTAAGAGAATCTGTTTACGTTCCTGAGAGAAGGCAAACAGACAAAAATTATTTTCCGAACTTAAAAAAATATAGAATTCACGAAAATAAAGAAACGTTGTTGATCATATTTCTGTCATCACAATTTCGATGGATATAAAACAACATTTTTAGCAAAATAAAATTTCGAAGAAAAAAGAAACAGGAATTTCGCACAATAAAATAACGAATTATTTTCTAACAAACAAAAACTGCAAAGCAAAAGTATTTTTTGTTTCGAAAAGCTGATTTCAAATATCAATCAACGTAAAACAAGTAGCGTACGTTCTATGTTAAAAATTCAGCAAAAACAAACTTTTCAGTTGAATCTTCGTGTTGTATCAGACTGACACGTTTTTCTAATATAAATCTGATCACATTTGTGTATAGAAACAAAACGTGGCAGAAAAGTAAGATATAAAAATATAGATGTCTCTACATATCTGGGAGAAAATCAATAAATAAACTACTAAACAGCAATAAAATATAGATAGATATAAAAAAATATAGTACTTATAATTTGCTCTATTTTTTATTTAAATTTCTATTTAAACGAACAAATATCTAAATAATATTTTAAATAAACAAAATTCTATCTAAATAAAATTTCATCAAAAAATTTAATAAAACTTTCAAGTTAAATTAGACTAAATTAAAAAGTAACTTAAAGTTTATTTAATAGATGAGAAGAATTTCTGTTTAAATTCTCATTTAAATAAAATCTTAGGTATTTAAATTTTTATTTAATTATTTCTTTTTTTATCTTATACACATTTTAGTTAAATTTCATGTAAATTCCCGTTATTAATTTTTTAATTAATTATTAACTGTTAAACTTCATTTAAAATAACATTTAGTATTATCAAAATTATTATTAAAATCCGCATGATTTAAATTTCCATTAAATAAAGGCAATCTGAAATAAAAATAATTCGTTTTTCACAGATATTAATCAGACTTAAAAATTGAATTCCTAATAGTGTGAGTTTACATAAATGTTATTCTCATTAAACAAAGAAATTTTTTATTGAAATACTTCTTGAATAATCATGGCACTGCCCATGAACAATTCAATATTCAATGCGATAGATTTGCTTTGAAGATAATAAATATCATGGAACCCGCGATCGAGACGCGATGAATACTTTTGAAAGACGCCATGTATATAAATTGAGTAGAAAATAGTTGCTGTTTCGTTCGCAACTTACCAGATTTTTGCATTTTTGGGCTGAGCATAATCACAGGTTGTTGGAAAAAAACGCTTCCTTCCGACGATCTCCGCAATAAATATTGATTGTCCAGAATACCTTGTATAGAATGCGATGGCGTTTATCGTGCCGTATTTTAGGAACTCCAATTTCTTGAGTCTCTTCAACAAGAGCCTCTCTTCACCGTTCTAAACGACACAAGTAAGAAAAAGAAAGCATTTTTTTGAATAATTGTGAACAACTTTGCATGCACTTTGTTTGTTGTAACAATAAGTTATTCCTCTATTTCTTTTGGTAATTGTGTATACGTATAAACTAATTTGATATGTATACATTTATTTATTTTGATAATTATTTATAAAGATAAGTATATCTCATCAATTGTAATAATCTTGAAATATATTATTAAGGACGTGACTTGAAATCACATAACACGTAACCGTCACTTTCTATTTTAATTTTTAAGTTATTCGCAAAAATACAAGGTGCGTTGGAATAACATGTACAAGCGGGCAGGAGATGATTCCTCACAAAAGTATTGAAAAAAAAAGTAGAGTAAAATTTTTTAATTTAAGGCTTCGTTTTCAAGAAAATCGAATTTAACTAATTCTTTTTAGAGAATTTTAGCTAATTCTCAATGAATGAGAGATAAACAAAACAGAATATCGGTATCTTACTGACGATTTTTTAATGTAATGATAGAAATCTATCCAATACAATAGTAAGTTTATTTCACAATTAGAAATTGCGCATTATGAAGTAAAAGTGTAAAACGAGTAGGAGAGATTTTTTGTAAATAGTTACCCATGTTATAAATAAAGTTAAAAAATGAATAATAATAGGAACATTTCCGTAGTTTAATCTATCGTAGCGAAATTTATCTTCTTGTGATTTGAATTTTATGAGCGCGATGGTACATCTCCGTAACAACTTTTTCTTTTGTATTTTTATTTAAAATAAACTGAAGTAATCGGTATACGTACATTTATTTATACAGAATATTTTCGATGAATTTCTACATGAGAAACAAATTATTTTATTCAATATCAATTGGTTTTCTATGTATATGATATTTCTCACCAAAATATTCAAAAACTCATAAAAACTTTTTATTAATATATTGTACTATTTATTGTACTATGCATTATAACATTTTCATTGGAACAGATTTACAATTACATATAAAAATTACAGGATATTTAATACATGTATTTCATAGAAATTATAAAAATTTAAACGATCTAATATTCAACGGATTTTTAAAACTTAATAAATAGCAAAAAACACTTTTTATTGTACTTAATAAAAAATCTATAATCTCGTCATTATCTGTTTGTCAGTAGCTGTATTTTTTAAAAGTAATAACAACACAGCCCATAGATAAATTTGATGGTTCGATGATGATATATATTTGTTTAATCCATCAGGTGTTTGATTGTTTAGTCGCTAAAATATCATACAAATGAGATCAAAATCTAAATTGTTCAAAATGATTAATTTATTTATTTAAAGTTTAAAGAAATTAATATATTAGAATGAAAAAATATATAAAAATATATATGTTTATCAAAAAGTGTATGTTTAAAAATGAATGCATTCTTAATTTGTTACATATTCCCCATTTCCTATCAAAGTTTTAATCTTTTAATAGTTTTAGTGAGCATTCAAAGGATATATTGTGACACCGACTTCTTTGTTATTTTGTATCTTGATAAGAAAAATATGGATAATTTTTATTCGTAGATAGATTTCTATCCATTCCCTGATCTATTAACATTTAATCATTCTGTGAATGCGAGAAACAAAATATCAAATATTCAGGAAAATAATACATGTAGTAAATATACAGCTTAAAAAATATTATTAAAAAAATGTTTAACTGATATCAGTGAAAACCATAACAATTTATAATTTGAAATTACATAATTTTGAAATTTTTAATTTAACTTAATTTTATTTGTAGTTTGCGAAATATGTGATTTCAGATTTTTAACAATGTAATTAAATAAATTGAATCTAAATAGAAATTTATTCTATCTATTAAACATTATAATTATGCTTTATTATAGATATTTTACATATTTTTGCATTTATGCACTTTTAAATTAATAGATATTTTATATAATATAAATTTTATAATATAAATTATATAAATTATATAAATTTTATATAATATCTGAATATTTTATATAATTTCGCAGTTACACACTTTTAAATTGATAAATATTTTCATGCTTCTACACTTTCACACTTAAATTTTACATAAATAATTATTTGCAATTTATTGCAAATCTCAAACACAGAGAATGTAAAATACAAAATAAAGTTAAATATTTTAAATTTTTGTAAGCGTATCATCTCTAATTTATAATTACATACATCTATCTGTTTTCTGCGTTTAACTATTATTGTCTGTTTCAGCTCTGTATTTCATTTTGTACTAAACAAACATCTACATACATACATACATACATGAATTATTGTTAGTTATGTACATCTACCTAAATTTATCATCTTAAATATCTTCATTTTTTCATACTTTTGGAAATATGAAAAAATTTTATTAACTAAAGTTATTCAGTGCAGAAGAAATCATAACATGTAATAATTTTTTTGTAAGTAGAAGGATGTCGAAGATTTAAAAACCATATTCACTTTTATTTTTTAACTGAAATGATATATTTTTTTCATCGATGCAGCTCGACCTATATTAAAATTATTTAAATCTTAATTTTATGAACACGAGAATACCATCCCTGTCTTTTCTCGTCATCCATGCGATGAATTTTACTAATAATTTTTTTACACGCATTTTAATATATATTTTCTGACATATATTTTGACATACAGTTTAATATTTTTTAATTGAAAATGTCCAGCTGTATCAATTAATGGATAAAAAAAAAACATATTATTGCATCTAAAAAAATGAAAGTGATTTTGAAATTCCTGACATCCCTCTATTTATAGAAAAATTGTTACCGCAATGTTATGATTCCCTCCGTACTAAATAACTTAATAAATTTTTTCAAATCTCCAAAAACAACGGAGATATTTGAGATAGGAAACTTAGGTGGGATCTTGTGCGAATATCTTGTATAATCTTTAAGCAGTATCTAACAAAGATTTCGTTAATTGTACAATATTGTGGATAGTCATATGCATAATCATCAAAAGATAGAAGTTTATTCAAAAAATCGATTTGAAAATTCAAAAAGTTAATTTGAAATTGTTTGAAATTAAATGTTACACGATTACTGAAGGTAAGAGGGAAGAGATATTAAAGATTTCTTAAAGATTTCTTAAAACCATGACCTAAATCGGAAAGAAAAATTGTTAAAAACGAGCAGATAATTCTCATGGCTATGTTATTTTCATTTTCCAACTTTCAGCAAATTAAAGATATATTCTTGGAACGAGACGATTCGCATAGCAAATACATACTACCGAATGGCAACGAGGAAGAAAGAATGAAACTCTTGTTAGCAAGCATTTCAAAAGTGTAACGAGTTACTTTTAATTATGAGTGCGATTAAGTAAGTACTTATAAGTAAGTACTTCAAAAGTCTCAGAACGTATTTTGTTTCCAAATTAAACAAATAAAAAAAATTAAATAATACTTTATACAGTTGTAAAATATAACTTTACACATTTATAAAATATTATAAAAACATATGTAGTATATTATTATAAAATACTGAATATTTAAAATTCAATATAATAATTCATGCAATAAAGAGTTTGTAAAGTGTTAATATATATTAAAAATTGTATTATAAAATACACATGTAATTTAAAAATTTTATTTTATGATAAATGCTGAATATTATTATAAAAATAAGTTTTAAGACTTTTAAATGTATGACAGTACTGAAATTACTAATTCGAATTTCAAAATGGCGTTTGACATTAACATGGACGGAGTGAAAAGTATTCTTAAAGACTTGTAGTTAAACTGATGTTCATGTATTTTTTGAAAATTTGACACGATTACGAAAACAAGATGTAAGAAATATGAAAAAATTCATAATATCATATGAGAATGCAATGTTTTATTTAAAAATTATTCAAATATCTAAAAATATCGTTATAAATTTAGATTAAAATTACAGATTAGTCATGTAAATTACGTTGATTTTATTTCATATATTTATTTATTTATAAAAATATCAGCAGTCATTAGTTGGCAGATTTTAAATCAGAATAAATAGATATAATTAAATAATAATCTTTTTTTCCTATAAGTAAATGAAATGCTGTCCAAAAATCTACAAACTGCATGTAACATATACGAATGTTATACATGCATAATATGTACGGAAAGGAAAGTACGATAATTAAGAGAAAAAAGGCAAGAAATGAAAACGGTGAGAGGACAAAAGGAAACAAAAAAAGAAGAAGAAGAGAGGAAGAAGAAGGTGATTTCGGTGATACGATACCTGTTACTTCTTCCTCGACTGATACTGTTCAACTGATACTGCACCACCTGTTCGTGCTCCAGATTCTCAGTCCCCCCTCCAGCGCCGTTTGCCTTTCTAAATATATACTCCCTCGGCCACGAATGTCCGAGGATGCGGCAGTGGCGGCGGCGGCAGCGGTGGCGATAGCGGTGGCGGTGGCGACAGCGGCAGTGACGGTGATAAGCCGACGATGATGACGACGATGACGTGAAGGCGGATTCGGCGCGAACCGGCGTCTCCCTCGTCGGCTGGAGAAAAAAGTTACCGAAAAGTGATTAAACGGCAATTATTAATCGATTCAGTCCAAGGACGAATGGCAGGAGCAAAATCGGGCTAGGTGACCAGCAGTAAGAGGATGGCTGTTGTACGAACGAGAATGTCAAGAGTGGCCCGGCACTCGACGAAGTATCAGCATTGAGAGTCACGACACGTCTACCCTTATGCATCATCACACGGGTTCACGGGGCTACCTCCTCTCTGCTCTGCCTTTTCTCCAACCCCAGAGGCTGCGCGTTTACCTGTTACTGCGCACACTCCTGGGTGAAAGCCACCCCATACGGTACGGCATGGGCGGATATATTATATATGTATGTGGGCTAATTGGGCTATGAGAAATGAGATCAAGTTCAATACGAGCAATGTCGGAATCACTCTGAATTGATGCACGTTGCAATGTGTTAACTATCCATGGAATTCACTATTGGTTGTTCTTTCCTGTTAAGTTTTCTTTTGTCTTTACATTTATTCTTTTCTTTCTTCTTTTTTCACGAAGAATGGTTGATGATTAACTCCCTGTAATATGGAAGTGAATTTGGAAGTTACACATTCGTGTATCCAAGTTTTTCATTTTCCTATTTGCTATTGGATTTCGTATTGGATGACGTATTATTGCAAAAGTATCAAATGAATGTACTTCTAAACTGCAAGCTTTTATATATTTATGGAAAATTTGAAGATGAATAAATGCAATGCGTATAATATGCAAAAATATGTGGAATATTAAGAATAAAGTATTTATTTAATATAATATTTAATGAAAGAAATTTCTATTTAGTTTTCATTTCTTTAGTTCTATTCGTACAAATTTAAAAATGTGTAAAAATGCATAAAAATTCGCAGTTTACTTATTTGTAGCAACTATCGTTAGTTGGCAGATTTTAAATTAAATGTAATTAACCAATTATAAATTAAATGTAATTAAATTAAATGTAATTAACCAATAATATTTTCTTCTAAATAAACGAAATTCCAAAAGATAACAAAATATAGAATATAATTACTTTATTATCAAAGAAATTTCATAAATTTACAATAGTATATTCATTAATATATCAATAAAATTTAATGTATCAAATCTGTGTTCTTTATTATATCGTACATTTTTTCTTATTTCTTGTACTATCTCTCGTATACGTTTCACACTTTAGTCGATAGTTGTAGCCTTAAGGATCTATCGATCATTCATTTAAATTTGTAAATTACAATCTCCAAATTTATTTATATATAACAAAATTAATATTTTTGATGTTGATGTTGAGGCTCGAATAAAATCAATAATAATAGTAAAATAATAACAGTTGATGAAACTGAAAAAAATAATAATAATAGTAGTAAAATTTTAATAATTTTAAGAAAATTTTGAATTTAATAATATAATTTCTAAAATTATTAAAAATTTTAAAATATGCTTTTTAAAATATGTTCTTTATAAAGTTCAATTAACTATCCTTGAGGATATGCGTCAACGAATTGTTAATAATTGGACTCAGGTACGGCTACGTACCCTTTTCTAACATTAGACGTAATTTTAAAGGGAAAGAATTGGAAAATTTGATGTCATTCAAGGACACGCTTTCTAAATTTTTATCATATTTTGTACGATTCAGAGAAATATATGTTCTGAAATAATAGGTGATTTTAATTGAATTATACATACGAAGGTGTGAAGAATTTTTATAGTAATATTCGGAAATAGATGGACTGATTCGTTATGTACTTAGATATTGAAAGTTTGCGAGATATACTCTGCAAAAAATCGAGAGATTTACAATATATGCAATGGATTTTAATATCAATATAATATGTTACAAATCGAACCGGAAAATTGACTATCCGGATAAAATGGAAATCCATCTCCCGTATATTGATTTCAAGAGTATCAACTATCGCCAATTTCAACATTCCTCCTTAATCTTGAGTCAATGTTTCACCTATATATTTTTAATATAAATTTAACATTTTCATGCATCTTAAGTATTTAATATTTGGTAATTTGGCTTCGGTTAACGCGACTGCTATCATCGCACGTGCATAAATATATATTATGTAATATATTACATTTATATCTCCATTCTTTAAAAGTGATATTTCACGTGAATGGTTTTCTAGAATGATGAAGTATCCTAATTTCATCTAGATCTTTTATCTTAAACTTATTTTTAATATACTTTTAAATTTCTCTTTTTTGCTAAGACTTTTGGAACTGATTAACAAGTTGTCTACATGACGTCACTGTTCACATCAGAGTCTACATATATACAATTCGCATCTGTTTCGCAAAATTAACGCTCGTCAAATATTTATTTAATACCTGATACTATTTTCTGCTCGTTTGAACCGTATAATGGTTCAAACTTCATCTTCTTGCACTTGTTGTATGTGATATAATTTGCCTATATGCATTGGCTAGCACATGTCATTCTGCAAATTTAGAATTCTCATCTATCGATGAGAAGTAGAGTTCATCTCGCATCTCGGCTTTCATAGCTACAGATCCATCGCTACGTCTTATGACAGCATAGTCTTTATGAAAAATGATATATGAGAAACTTTATATCCGTGTTCTGTAATGCTAGACAGCAATAAATTTACTTTTGAAATCTGGCACAAACATTATATATTTTAGTTTTACATTATTGACTCTATAATTTGATACTTCTCCTTTTCGTTCAGAGTTAATACAATTTTCTCTGTAAATTTTTATCCTTTCATCTGTATTGAAATTACTATATTTATTATTACACACATGTATCGCTACTTTGCTGCACATAAATTTCGATCAATATAATCACGCTAAAAATCACGCCGCTGGATGGTATGTAATTGGAATTGAAAATTTTACCATTATACCATTACACAGAGGAAGATCTTAACTTTAAAAATTAGCTAGGAATATTTGGAGAACAATATATTTTATATAAAACGAAACATTCATAGCAGACTGTATGCTTGGACGCTATGTGATTGGGACTAATTATGTGATGCCATCGAGCGACATATCTATTTCAATTAAATATCTCACTGTATTTTATTTAAACATTAGACACTTCATTTTTGTAATTTATTATTTGTCATTGCATCTTCTCTTTTATTTTCTTTAATAATAAATTTCTTTATTTTAACTTTGATCATTCTTGGCCATTCTTGGTTCGCTTTTCTATATTTGTGTATGTTTATGTACAATCATGTTTTGCGTTATCCTTTGATTTTCTTTTTCATGCGATGCTTTTTTATTTGATAATATTTCCTCTATATTGGATTCAAGTTGCGTAAATTCTTCGCTCAAAGAATTTAATTTTTAACTCTTCCAAATCAACATTTTTTCCCTACATTTCATAATTATGAAGACTCAGAAGATTATATCGGTCCAATTGTACACTATTATGAATATTATTAATACTATCATAATTAAAATAATAATATTATTATATATTAATATTATTATAATACTATCATAATTATATAATATTATTTTCTCCGAAATTTATTATATAATCTCATAAATTGTTGTATCCGAGCTTTTCATTTATATTTTCAAATCTCATAAATAGTATTATTTAATTTTTGAACGTGCTGTACTTTTCCTACATTCATCTTGATTCTCTTTGTACGTAGAACGCTCATCAAACTTCTCGTCCAGTCTTTGTTATATATTTTATCACTTATTCGTGTTCTGGGATCATTATCTGAAATCCAGAAAAGATCTTTCTGGATTCCAGGTAATGAATTTTAATGAATTTTAATTTGTGAAATATATTATCAACGATGTTAACACAATGGATATAATTGCCATATATTGCCAATGAATAAACAAGACGGAAAATTATTCAAATATAAAGTAAAGAACCATCTCCTCTTTTATTGATTCTATTATCTGATTATCGATTATCGCCACTTTTAACAATATTAGGAACATTTTGAATATTTGAGATTTTGAATATTTATCGTCCAGGACTTTCGAAGAAGAACGTTTGAACATTTTAAAGCTGGACTGTAAAGCAGTAAGTTGTTTATAAAATTTTTCGTTTTCAGCCAGTTTACATTTATTCAGAAATACTAATGTAAATTAATACTGATAGAAAATTATACTAATATAAAAATACCATATTCAATTCATTTTGACCATTATAAAACAAAATTATAATTATAACAACTGAAATCTTTAATAGATCATTGCTCACAAGTTTTTCATTTAGATTTAAGTTCTTTATATCAGTAATATATTTTTTATCTTAAATTTGTAGAAACCAATATTAATGTTACAGTCAGTGTTTTACTACATCAGAAGAAAATTTAGAGATTTTGAATTTAATATTGATTTATACGTGGCATATTCTTCTCTTTCTTTACAATCGACAAAATAATTATGTTAAGTTTAATTACTTTTAAGCTGATTCTGAATCATTAAATTTTGAATAATTAATAACACGCCTGTGAAAGTATTTTATGTATAATAATTATCAAAATTTCATTCTAATAAATAAATAAGTTATTAAAGATACAATTAATATAAAAAATAGAAGTTCTTATCATCGTAAAAAAATTACGTTGCCTCTGACTGAAACATTACGGATTGCGTCGTGATATTTTTCAAGATTTCCTGTCGACGAAGAAAACGGATGCTACAATATTTGTGAGAGAGCTAGGAAACACTGTAAAAATTAATGAAAGAGATCAAATATGAAAAATATCGTTAGCGTGCAACTGGC
>CAJDYZ010006071.1:0-13346 GCA_903986555.1 Heterotrigona itama
TATATATATATATATATATATATATATATATATATATATATATTTAATTATTATATTATACGATCATAAAACTGATAGAATGAACACTGTAATAATATTCTAAACGAAAGTCGTTTCACAAATCGTATCCTATTAATTATTAGCTCTTCGTTTGTTTCGCCTCTACGGTCGAGTTACATTTGCGATCAAATTACACACGTCAGTTAACAACGAAGTTGTTTCATAATGTTTAAATTACGGTAATATATTCTGCTGGTGTCTAATTAAAAGTATACTCCAGTGTAAAATATATATTATACTCTCCTAGTTGTTACACTAACTATGCCGCGTAATGATCATCGTCGAAGTAATCATCGTCAAAAGAGCGCAAGCGAAACCCGTTATTGTTTATTCATTTCAACGAGTGACGTACGCTGGAATTCGGGGTCGGTCTCGCAATTCGTGCAATCGCGTAAGTAAATTTCGCGGCGATAGTCGGCGGTGAAACTATTTTCATCGCAGCGGATTCGTCGTGTTCGTGATTCGGTGGTTACGGGTTACTCGACAGAGAGATGCCAGCCTACCAATCCCCGTCTCCGTTTTATGCTCGGGCAGGAAAGTCGCCCGTTTAATTATATTCCCGGGGGAAAGCGGCTTTGTGAACGTCGACGCGAGCAACGTTCGTTAAAAATAAATTCTTGCTCGTTCGTTTTTTTCGATCGGCGGACCGTTCCACGGCCGGCCGCCACACCGTGACACGAAGCCCAGATTAACGATTAAACAAAGCACCGGGGATTGTAATTTTCGCCGTTGTTGTTCAGATAAAACCGCTAATGCACACATATATTACGATAAAGCCCATTCGTGGTTTGTTTCGTTGAGCTTGCTTAAGCTTGTCCGGCAACAATTTCCAGGCGTCACGCACCGATGTATGAAAATACCGGTTCAACCGAATGTTCCCTGCCTGACTCTTATCTGTTTAACAGGATCTGATGAAACTCGCCGATCCCGTGCGCGCTGCCCGGCGCTTGATTCACGAGCGGGGAAACTATAATACTTTGAGTGGATAATTGAAGTATTATGCGATTTGTTGCGCTCGCGGAAGGCAGCGCAACCGTAACTCACGGAACAGAGGTACTTACATTAGCGCGGCGAAAACGGCACGAAGTTCCGTGCGTGTGCCTTTAAGCAGATTATCGTTATTGTTAAAGGGAACTGCTCACTCGTTCGGGTTGTATCTCGCTTGTAATAGCCGCCAATTTGTTACACAGGGTTACTTTAAGAGGGTGGTTTTTAGGCAGCGGGAAAACACGCGTGCCTTGGGTGTATTTTTACGCGGCGTTCGAACGCTCTCGACCGAAAAGCGATCGATCGATTCCCCGTTTGTTTGCTCCGTAATTCCCGGATTTTTTTTCTTTTTCTTTTATACTTTTTTTTTTTTTTGTAAACAATATACCGATAGTCTCTCAAAGATATAAATCAGGATGGATTGACGCCTCTGGCTGTGCACCGAAATTTCATCAATACGTATCAGACGATAAATTTATTCATCGTTCGTTGCTCAAATTTTGAACTTTAGCATCTCGATGTTGTATATATGTACCATTGTTTGATCAAATTTACGATTGAATAATACTCCGTCTGTCAACAGCGATCTTCCAGTTCTCGGCGATAATTTATGAATGCAGCTCGTTATAAACAGTTTACCGGGAAAACTCATCACGCCGCTGAGACGCGGATCGATAAACTTTAACGCACGGGTGTATTAGAACAGCTTTCCGGCCGCAAGGCTGATTATGTTTGCAGAAGCATAAGGACAGAGCGCCATTAACACCTTAGAATCCCATTATAGTGACGCGGTGTATCAAGCAGGCAATCAAACTGATTTAAGCAGCCCTGGGCCTGGCTGTTTGTCGATGAAATTACACTTGACATATTAAGTAGTGTGGAATAATGTGCGTGGTTGTTCGGGAATTGCCCTTTGGAAACACTTAATTAACATCACATTGAAAGATGTACCGTTCGGAACCATCGTGTACACATTGATTGTTTCATCATTGTACGCGTACACGTACGGTTCCTTTTGTCGCTTGTCGTCGTGATTCGAGCGACTCTCGTTTCGCTTTCTTATTACTTTATTTTCGCTGTCGTCGGATCGGAATAATTGAGAAATTCCATTGTTAGCTCCGGGCATATTAATAGGGAGAAAGAGTTTCGACGAGCCTCTACTCGCGCGTTTCGCTCTCGAACAATGGAAAAATTTTTCCTCTGCGATAATTTCTACTTTTTTAATTAGAAAAATGATCGATCGCCTGATTTTTTCTTTTTTTTTGTCCCCCCTCTTCTTCTTCTTTCTAAAAGGAAAAATACGCATTTATCTGTAGTAGAGAGAGAATGGGATTAAATTAAAGAGGAGTAATAAGGGGAAAAAGAAGGCAAGGGTGTTCTTCCTTTTTCTTTTTTATAGAAGACCCATTCAACGGACCGTTGCTTCGAGCAATACAAAAGGCGTAGTCATAGTTTGTTTATTACGTCGAACCCAAAATGTTAAGGAATTGTATCAGTGTAGCGTTTATTACGCTTTAACGCACATTTATCTTTAACCGAACGCGATGTTTGTTGCGTCTGACGTAGCTGACGTCTCTTTTTACTTCACAAATGCGGTGCATTATCTTCCAGAGGTTTCAAGATTTTTCACCCCCGCCGCTAATTGTTATTTCCTTTTAATTAAATGCAAATTTCCTCGCCGCGGAAAACGTTTTAGTCTGCTCTTGACGTAAACATTAAATTTTACGGTCTAGCTTGCACGTGCGCGGATGAACAAATATTTAAACGATAAATTATTATGGTAAATTATTTGTATGACGTAACAAACTGCTCTGCATTGAACGTGTATCTTGTTCATCAAAATTATTCATATATCAAGATTAGATACATTTTATCGACTATACACACGTAGGATGTACCGCGATCAATTTCCAAACTGTCGATTTTCTCGAAAACGAAGGCTTTGACCAGAAAATTTTATTCTTTCATTTTCGACGCGTTTTTACGTGTAGAATCACCTGCCAATCGATTGACCACGAGTCACTGAATATTCTGTAGGCATATATTTAATTAGAGAAATTGACGACACTTTTATGTACACCGTGTTTAAATATTTGATCGCTCAAAACCTTGATATTTCTGTCACGTTTGACGAATGTTTTTCTGCATTTTCTAACTTCATATTCATTTTTGATAAATAAATGCTTCGTAAAATCAATGCGGTTTACAAGTCTTTTCAATGTGACTAGAAACACATATATTTCAATCGTTGTAAAATTTCAACAACGAACAGGTATAATTGAAACATCTAATTATTATCTACTTGGTGTTCCAAACTTAACTACGAAGGCATAATCTACACATAAAAAGAAAAAAAGAATGTTATATAAAATTCAAAGCACTTTGTTCCTAGAATTATGAACAAATATTATATATATAAAATATGTAAGTAACAACGCATTTTCCACTACAGTGCATAGACAGTATCGTTTTTTTTTTCTTTCATGTACTAACAATTTCGTATGATTAATTATAATAATGCGATAGAAAATAATTTTTAATTCCATCAAGCTTGAATAATGGAATCAATAACACTGCAGGAATTTTGTTGAAAGTTTCAATAAAATTACGTTTCTAATTCTTTTCACTAGTTGCGTTCCATGCGAAGTTATTTCTGTTGAATGAAATCTTTTGTTCTAAGCCGCTCGGAAAATAAAAATCAAACGATAAAGCAAAAACGCGTATATGCACGATATTTGTTCTGCAACAGGGCTTTTCTTGACAAACTTTATATAATATTTTTTTTTCCTTTCACGTACAAATGACAGCACTCGCAGTTTATTTATACCATTCTATTCTATTTGTACATTAACTGTGCATGTTGAAATTAAATTGGAAACGTTCGTTTGAATTATATCTTACGTTGCAATAATTCAGAAGCGTCCAACTACTTGCGCACCGTGGAGCACAATATCTGACAATGAATTTAGAGTAGAAAAGGAATAACAGAGGTGTCACGTCGTCCATGAAAAATCTCAGCTATTAGAAGGACGAGTGTCGCTGCATTAATGGATGCTTTAATTTAAGAGCTCGTTAGATCGCGAAGGCTACATTTTACGTGGACTGAAGCGTCTCGTGTTCTTATTTTCTCAGGCATCTGTCAATTCTCTAGCTAAGACGGCGGGAACGTTTTGACGCTCGACCGATTTTACGAGCTCGCTGTATCGTATCGACGATGCTATACATCATCGTCAGCGAGGCAACGTTGCCAGAGACTTCGTTCCGGATGTAAATTACATCGGCCGGCAGGATACTTTATGCGGCACGGTAAAATCTAGCGTACCATCGTCCCTTGCCCTTTTTCGCCGCAGCGATGAAATTGTATTTCGGCGGCGGTGTCCTTCCCTCGCGCGTGCATCACCATGCACAAAAGTATAATTAACATGGCCTGCTTGAATTTCCGCCCGCGTTTTTTGTTCCGAGCTTCAAAAGCGAAATCCCCGCTGCTGCAAAATATCACGTAACGTATATATTTACTTTCGGTGCTCCGTCAAAGAACATCCACCATTATCATTGCGCGAACTGAACCGCAGTTCGAATCTTAAATATCACGAAACTTTTGTCGCTACGACGATCCCCGCGCCTTTTCCTTTTTATTCGGCGAACTCTCGCGATAGCGAACGTCGAACAATCGTACTTGAAATCACTGAGTGAAGACGATATCGCGCCGCTGAATTCAGAAAGTAGTTACTTTCTCACGAGTTCGATATGCAAATCCACGTGTCTGTCGATGAATTATCCCTCCCAGCGTGAGGGAGACGATTTATCTAAATACACTTGCCCAAAGTTAACAAGAATTTCGACGAACGTTCCCTGTGGTTGTAATTTAATTCTCGCTGCACATTGCACGCTGTGGATTAATGTCATACGTTTCTTCACGCGGGTCAACCGCGCGAAGTCTTGTTTACTGAATTTAGTAAATTTCCGGACGACGTTAATAATATTCGTCGTTTGGATTTCCACGGTGAAAATTGGTGGAAGCGTTCCGAGTGCGAAACGTATCCTTTTTTGGAAAGTAATTCCGACGTGTTGCATTGCAGCTGCTTTTTGGCGAGAGGCGTCGGGTTTACACTGAGATCAGTGTGTCCTCGCACCTCTGACGGGGTAACCGTAACGCCGAGTCGGAATAACTTTCCATAAAGATACAACCGGATGCCCGAACTTTCTGATTATTTTAAATGCGAGTCAGAGAGTTGCCGTGCAACGCGAGATAGAATTATAATTGTAACTAAATGCAACTTTACGGAATTTCAGGCCGGTTTCGTCGGAAACAAGCAGACTTGTCGTTCATTTAATTAACAAGTTGTTAAAGTATAACGTCACGTACGCGAAACAGCGTATCTCTATTCCGGTTCGCTAACTCAGCGCAAAATACGTAGAGTTGAAAACGGAGTTTCGATCAGATGATTCGTTCTTCGGTTATTTTGTTTCTGGCGAATAAGCGGGAAATGAAAGGGAAAATAAGGAATCGACTCAGAGAGAGAGAGAGAGAGAGACCGAAGGAGGACTCAGCGACTAAGGAATTAACATACCTTGCCGCAGAAACAAAATTCCATCGGGCGCGGTTTGAAGTCGCGGCGGCGTAAAGGGAAACCTGATTACTTTCAATTCGGCTAAAGCTCGAATTAACCTGCCTCCTGCTCAGCTATTTATCTATTCCCAAATTCGCCGCGGGCTATCCGTTGCAGTAACGTTACAGTCGTTTCCCTCCTTCTTCGTATTCCGTCCGTTAGGAATGGTTCCTTTCTTCCCAGAAAGGGGAAACAATTTCCGACAACGATACCGCGCACTTTTAGAAGACAAGGGGCGGGATCTTTCTTGGCCGATGTCGGTAACCACTTAGAACGACCTAACCTAGATTTTTACAATGCGCGCCGATCCGACTCGCGACCGGAAGGGCGACCAGGCAACCGCAGAGAGACGAAGAAAGAGAGAGAACAATCGTTACGATGTTACGAGGAGGGCCGAAGAGGATGATAGGAGAGTGACGGACCTCGTCTAAGATGGATCTAGTTCACGATGCTTCCGCCCGCGCGACCATCATCCCTATAAATTCTCAAGCACGTAATAAGGGTGTGCATCTCTCATGCAAACCAGGTAACTGTGTAGGAAACCAGCGGTGCGTTAAGTCCGGCGCCTCTGGCAACTACTGCCTAGGGATTGTAAATCCCGACCGACGTCACACTGGATCCAGAAACGTAAGAGTTCTAGCCGAACATTTTTTTCAAGTGTGGCGTTTCGAAGAAATTCATTTCGACGTGGAAATGACAATAACTTTGAACATCCAAACGTATCGCTCATTTTCAGGGACAGAGCAGGTTCTTTTGGTTTTCAAAACAAATTCTGTACTTGTACATTTCGTACAGAAAGATGTCCATTTCTTGTGGAATTTTTATAGAAACGATTGAGAACATTTTAGTCGCAGAACGGAATTTAAAAATTTGTAAAACGGAGTTTTTAGAGTATTTATTCAATTAAAAATAATTCATTCTAATCTTCGTTGCATTCAATGCCGATATTTGCTACAAATATTGAGAACTTTTTTTTAATATTAATCAACGATATTGAAAAAGTTCTCGATATTTATATTTATATGATTTTAATATTGTTGAACAAATTATCTGTTCTGTTTCTGATAGAATTTTATACGTTGTATTTTGCCTGAAACTTTTAATTAAGAACATTTATTTATCTGTTCCTCATCAGGACACTGAGAATGTAAAAATATTTTTAAAAAAAGTTCTACGATCCATGTTTTAAACATAACCTATTTAAACTTTCTTGATCCCCATTCATTTTCAATAATTTTGTGAAAATAACATTCTAAGGGCAGAATCCAGAAATACGAAATAAATCTAATCATTGTAAATACTCGTCAAAGGACATTAAAATATAGATTTGAATTACATAGTAAAGATCAGTAGGTTATTCAATTTTGTCGCAAGTATTCGTCAATGGAAAATGTATAACGATTGATAATCTTTAGATAAGAGTTTCAAAAAAAAGCGACAAGCATCGAGTTTGTTTCATATAAAAGTTTCAGACTATCGTTAAAGAGAACACACAAATTCTAGACGCAACCATCCGCAACTTTTAATTCTGTACCGACTTCAACAACTAAACTCTGATGAAATTTTTCGTTTCGGTCGTTTTCTCGCGTTTCTAGCCAGCCGCGCGACCGCTAAAAATTGTGGCCCGGTTTCGTGTCTCCAAACCGCTCTCATCGGCTCTTCCGCTACGCCAGCCGGCAACCAACCTTCCGTTTCGCTGGAAATCAGATGCATCGTCTTATACCTGTACGTGTACCGGTAACCAGAGCGTGGTTTCGCCCTCGGAAGTGCACGAGGTATCGCGCGTAAATTATTTCGGTCCTGATAGATTCTCTCGGCGATGCCGCGATCGTCGGATCGCCTTCATCTACGCCCCCGTAGGCTGAAAAATGCTCCCACGGACAGCGGACATTATTCAAGGCTTTTGCATATCGCCCAGTGAAATATCGAGCACCACACGGAATTTATTGTTTCGCCCGGCCACCGTGGCACAGATTTGCGGCCTCTTTCGCGACGCTTCGTCGTCGTTCTCTCGATGAAAATTCACTCTCGACTTTTCTTCTCTTTTTCTCTCACCCCTGCCCTCTCTTTCTCTCTTTTATTTCTTTCTTCTCTTCTTTCCTCCATCCCACTCCTCCCCTCGCTTTTCTTTTCTTTCTTTTTTTTCACTTCGTTCCAATCGTCAACGCGAGTTGACACACTTTCATTATCCACGACCGATGATTACATCGGAATCGAGGGCTCCGCGCAGAGGAGTCTAAGTCGACGATTCCGGCCCCTCCTTTATTCGTTTTATCCCGCGTGTTGTTAAATACCTGCCGCCGCCGAGAGTTGATGAGACGCACTCGAAAGGGGGACAACCGCACGGCCTTCGGCCCTGGTACATTTGGAAAATATCTGAATGCGGCAGCCGAAGAGAATGGGAGAGCCAACGGTTGGTTCCTCGAGTTTGCCGCCGCGGCTCTTCATTATCGCGATCTTTAGGATCCCTCGGATCACCTGAATCGCCGAGGTTCCCCGAGCTTTTGTGCTCGGAACTTCGACTTTTAGGGAATAATTCATCTTTCTTTTTGTCCCGGTATCGTCCGCCTCCATTTCTCTCGCGTTGTATTCTACGAGCCGAAGGAACGGTATCGACTCCGTTTCAGAGTATTTATTAAAAAAGAAAAATTGTGTTCCCCTCGAGTCTATTAACACCAACACTGCCGACGATCGAAGCATAAAATTTCCATCAGAAACATTAAAGTAGAAGAAAAATAGAAAGACTTCGTGATACAATGGAGTACAAACTTTTATTTATACGTTTTACAAAAAAAAAAAAGAAAAGAAAGAAAAACGTCTCTAACAATACATCATCTTGCATCTACAAAATATCTAACAGAAATTATAAATTGGTCATTTCGACTATCTTTTAGCTCTAGTGTTAAAACTCATTCGCTGAACTTGTGTGTGAACGCTGAACACTCTCAGAATGTTCTGCACTTACTGCGAAAGAGTTGAAAAATCCGCGAGCATCTTTACCGTCGGTCGTTAGCCGCGAGGTTGCGAGCGTCGAGCAAAATTATTTCGAGAACGCACGCAACGTTTCAGCAGGTTTTGAAGAGTTCCCTACAGAAATCCGACGGCCTCAAAGCGGCTTCAAAGAGGGGAAAGAAGGAGTAGAACGAGGGTAGAATTTTTTCCTCGATCCTGATGAAACAACGCGCGAGCTATAACCCGCTCGACTGACCCAACCCCAAGAATTGAAAGTAAAGTTTCTGAAACCGGCTCGATCCACCGGCCGTGTTTTCATTCTAGCTAGCATCTACGAGAATTTTATATTCAACTCCGTTGCTCGATGGTCGTGTTGTTCCCGCGGAAAAGGGAACTTTTTCTCCTCGCGAGACGTGAACACGACCATAAAGTAACGAGTCGCTTCTCATCGTATTTTCGTTTCTAACAGTCGTTATTTCATAGAGACTTGTATGGCCTTGTATCAATGTTTGCCGTCCGTGAAAAAATTCTACTTTCGCCCCGTGAGAGCGCGGTTGGAGATCTTTTTCCGCAGAAAATGCGACGAGTGTATTCGCTCCTTCTCATTTCCATTAAAATTTTTATCGTCGCTCTGAGTTGTCTTCGGTCAAGCTACAGGGTTCAGATTTGTCTTTGATTAATATTGTTATTACTTACAGATGTGCGAGTGTTCGCACGTTTGATGAAAAATTATCTTAGAACAAAATCGTAGTTAACCTCACTCCGAAGCGTGAAAGCCGTGGGTTCTCTTTCTCCAAAAGTATTCTGGGAAAATCACGCAACTTTTGTTTTCGAAAATTGCAAAAATTGCAAAAACACCTCCAGAATCGCTGAAAACTTTTCTGTACGATCAGATATATCACAATCTTGAAGATTAAATTTTTTCTTCCATATGATATTTCTTTGTCATTTTATTGAACTTTGAACATCATTCAAATTCTAACATCTTGTCATTTAACCTAATGTCCGGAGTTCGGATAAAACGGCGAAAAAAGAAAAATCTTATAGCAAGTTTTAACGGATCGTTGCAAAGAGGTAGATTTAATCACGGAAAAGCTTTTCTGACATTTTCAGAGGCATTTGAATCCGTGCAGTTCTGCAGAATAGTCAGAAAGTGTCCTTATTTTTCCACTTGCTACATGATATGAAAACGTCTTTGATAAAAAACTGACGCATGGCTGTCAAAGTGGAGGCTTCGTACTTCGAAACGAAGCCAGCTGGATTGTCGCGCGACTTTCTTCCATGAAATTGTGACAGTACGAACAATTTTTCATCGAGCGTGTGAAATAATTTTCGGTTCACCTCCGATCGCAGCGTACTCACGGAAGGATTACGTTTGTAAGAGCGTTTAATTCTCATTAGAGACGAACATTACCGCTGCCAATTTCAAACTACAATAGTTCTTCAGCCTGTAATCCTATACCATTCTCTGTGTGATCTATGCTTTTTAGCCTCCGTTTCAATTCAATGGTCCTCGGAGTGTTTTCGCGTTTCTCTTCCTTTTAGGACTCTATTAATTTCCCCCGTCGACGAAAGGGACCACCATCGAAAATAAATCGCTGCCCACGTAGATCGGATAGAAGCGACTATTCCAGTCGCGGTCTAACGCTAAAACTCCATGGCATAGTAAAAAATAATCGTCCACGTCGTCGGTGCTGGTTCACCGTTTCAGAAACTCGTTCCACGGCGAAGAAGCCGGTTGTCATACCCTCGGTGACCTGGTTGCCCGGGTAGTAGCATAGACGCGCGATTATACGCCGAGCAGATACTTCTCTTGATGTTGGCGGATGATCAGGCAGCAAATAGACGCTGGTCTGATTACATCTAAAAGCAGGTAACTCAATGCCTAGCTGGTAGTCGAGGGCATGGTTTCTACTGATAGCGAGGAGGTATTGCCAGTATCCGGCACAGCCACTGGAAAATGGTTAGACGGTATTAGATGGTGTGGAAACTTCGATTAACTCTGACCTTCGGGAGAACGTAACCGCGTTCTCTCCATCTCTCTCTCTCTCTCTCTCTTAGTATGGGTAGTAGTAGTAGTGGTCTGTGCAGTAAATACGCCAACCGATACGAACCGGAGATGTCTTATGGCTGGAGAAGTTAATCCGGCATGTTCCCGTGTATATACAACGTGTGCTGTCTTCTTATCTGATGTTACGTACGTTTGCAATGTTCACCTGGTTATCTCGCGTCTACCGCTGCGATAGAAATTGGAGCGAATACACCTTAGGGTTTTTCATCCTTGTTTAATTAACTAAGGTAGATTGTGTTCCACGGTCATTGCCTGATCACGAATCGCACTGCATGAAACGCAATTTTTTAAAAAAGTATCGAGATCTACAGTCAGAGATAAAATGATGGGACACTCTCTTAATTTGTTAGTTTTTTAAATATGTGACACAAATGAAATTTCTTAAGCAAAAATGTATATGTCACACATTCCCGCTTAAGTCTCAGGACACTTTTAGTTTTAGTATATTTACTAGATTTACTATCGTGTATATATATACAATATATTAATATGTCAATAGAATCTTTATTGTATTTTATTTAATTTTGTTGTACGTATGTATTGTAATATAACAATACAATACATTATTAACGCAGTCTGTATCGTACAAAATATATTTTATATTTATTGTACTTAATTATGCATGCATTGTATTTATTGAAAAAAAAACAACAATTTGTACTCTACATTGCATATTGCGTGTATAATTTACACTTTTTTACATTGCGTAATTTATATTGTAAATATTTATTGTGCATAATTTATACTTTACATTTATTGCACTATTTTTCTTGTGATGTCGTATCAAAATACAAAGAGACACACGTGTGCCCCCTCACTATATGTTTTAATAAGTACAGAGAAAGGATTTCCATTAGCGTTGTTGCCTACAGTACAAAGTTACTGGATGGAAAAACAATGATGGAACAACCAGTTCCAGGTTAGAATTTTTCAGCAAGCTATTTGTTTTCTTTTTTTTTTTACAAACGTATTCTCTCGTCACGTATCGCGTTTACGCTTTATTGTTTCAATTTGAAAACGCCATATCAAAAGTCACGAAGCGTTTCGATCGCGGGCGTGATATACATATACGCGGGCGTAGATTTGCATTATTCGCTCGCGGAATGCCCCGAAGGGTTATAAAAAAATGTGATGTCGTATGTAAATAGTAACGTCGTAGCAACTAATTCCAACTGCAAGCTAAATCAAGTGAACCATGCAGATTAAACGGATTGCTAAACAATTTTGCGGCGACAACGCACGTCATTCAATAATACCAACCCTGAAGCAGCCGGCCGGATGTTGCATTTGCGCAGTTCGCCGATGAATTCGCGATCGTGTTTTCAGCGTGGTGCCGATGTCACTTGATTGATCAAACTATTCATTATTACTTCGAAAACGATGCCTTCCATCATGTTTCCTAGTCGGGAATTATTTAGAAATTCCGCGACAGTTTGAAGCTGAACTACTCGCGAAATGGTTCGACAGTAACAAAGTAACCGCGCGTAACTGACGTGACAAATCGAACGACAGAACGAACGTCAATTCTCGAACGAGCGAACCTTCGTTGTCGTTATCGTTATCGTTAGGAATCACTCCAATCGCCGCGCGGGGAATTTGTCAAATTTTACGCGTCTCTTCCGGCGGTGGCTGCGTTTTACGAGCCAATCCCCCCCTCTGCGACCGCTTAATGACTTTCAAGAGTTACAGAACGCGTCGTTCTTCGAGAAACCGCGGCTCATCAACCGCCGCCACCGAATTCTCTCATACTTTCAACGATTCAACGCCCGTTAAATTAAATCCAGCGCCGCCCCCCCCCCTCCCCGAAACGGATGAAATTTCCGCCGTTTCGCAAATTGCTGGCAATACCCGCTGCCTTTCGCGAAACCTCCGGATAAACAGAGACGTATGGCCGTTGTTAACGTTTAGCCCCGCAGTTTCGACAATTAACGTTCTCGTTCGTTTTTCATCTCGTCCGTTTTCGACCGTGCTGGGGAACAATCTTCGCGAACGACGTCTCCAGATATTTACAGCTCGCAACGAATTTCAATTTACTCTTCCTATCTCTTAATTGTGAAACGTTTCTGCCGGTTCCCTGCGGACTTTGCTGTACTCTCCATGTGACGAAACGACTCGCAGCGTGTCTATGGGAAAATTTAGTTGAACTGCGCGCAAACATCGAGAAAACAAATAATCAATTCTTCGGTGACCTGTGTATTATGTTGTTCTAATTTGGAAAAGAAAGGAAGAATCGCAGTTAAATTTTTTTTCTTGAAAAAAATGGTCGAATTGGAATATATCGACAAGTAGTTCTCTGAAATAATGAATTTTTAATCGTGTGAAGCATAGTGAGATTAGTGAGGCTCTCTCCCCCAGGAGAGGGGTGACAATCGATGTAAAGTGCGAGTAAATGACGATGGTACGAAATGAAACTCGTACGATTAAAAAAATACAACGATAGAAAATATTTGGAGCGAGAAAAATATTTGGATCTCACGTATGCACATATCTATGTATGTACGTTTAATCAGTCGAGCAGTTTACCGAGTTTTAATTAATAATTTCGCTTTAACGATCCCCTCCGAATGTTTAACAAATAAATTATTTAAATTGCGTTTTCTGCTTTCATTTGTTTACGTTCGATGTATATATATATATATATATATATATATATATATATATATATA
>CAJDYZ010006079.1:6168-16971 GCA_903986555.1 Heterotrigona itama
AACTGTACTTTAATGAAGATGATAATATATACATAGTTACAATCACATATACAACATTATATATTTACAATCACATAGTATGTACTCGCATTATATGCAATATCAACCTTGTCATACTTCAGCTAAAAAGAAAAAAAAATCTAAAATATTAAATAGCATGATCACTATCAACTCGCATTAAAGATATCAATATGATTATGTCAAGTTTCGACGGTAATTGTTCCAAATTTCAATATAGTTCATGTAGAACATGTAGTTGAAGAATTTCACATCATTTGCTCAATAATCTGTATTTTATACAAAATTATATAATCATGACTAGTATATCACAATAGAATTTAATATAGAGTAAGAATTTAATATATCTTTCATTTTGTTTTTTTCTTATGGACAACTAAAATGATTAAAAAGATTGTTTATCAAATTTCTCAAATAAAAAATTCAAAAATAATCATTTTAAAAAAATACTTTTCATTAAAAGATATAAATTTTTATACTTTTTGTACAATCTATGCTTATATATACATATATATATACACACAAATTATAAAACCTTTATGATGAAAAGAAGCAATAGCTTCAAATCAATATAAACTTATTATACTTTCATTTCCATTTTATGCAATTGAAAGATAAATAGTCTAATTAATCACTATTAAATATTTTTATTGCACTTTGTTCATTTTAAATAGTATTTCACTCATCTTTGGTATAATTTTCTGTATATAACGAGAAGGCCATTTGTTTGACCTAGTTTATTTATTCATAGAAAACTCTGTTTTAGTCTTATTTAATATATTATCATATGCTGTTTATGCAGAAAATTATGAAATAAAAATAAATAATATCTGCATATGTATATATACATATATATGTATATATTACTCTTTATAAACGGTATTTCGCATGCATCTTTCATGGAGTACTTTTTAATGTAATTAGACAATCCAACATTTTTTAAAAATATCAATATCCAAAGATATTTTATAGAATAATTAAAATAATAAGAGTTAGTCTTATTAGTTATCATCAAAATGTTTTTTCCAAATTATACTTGGATGATTAATAATAAGGTAATTGGCATTGGAACGGAACTGATTTGTGGTTAGATTGTCTAAATCTATGTATGATAATTATTCAAATATATTAATTATGATTTGCATACATATCCTGACAACTACAAGGTACTTAGTGATAAATATTATCTATATCTCATTATATTATCTCATTATTAGAGTCAAGGAAAGATTCACTGAAAATGTTTTGCTGAACCTTGGCAGATGAACATTATTACAATTATATTAAAGCTTGGTAAGTGGAATAGCATGCTTGTCAAAGCTGCCAATTTTCTATTTAGAATTATATTATCTTACTTAAATAATTTTATTTAGCAGAAGATTATAATTATTACACCTTAATTTTCGACTGGCATTTGCTCTTGCATACTTGGCAATATAAAAAATGAATTGCTTATGTAGTTGTACTCTTAACGCAGAAAGACAAAAGATTTTCTAGTCGGTGGATCTTTGATGGAAAAATTATTTCTTCCTCTCATATTCTCTCTCTCTCTCTCTCTCTCTCTCACTTACTCACTCACTCACTCACTCACTCACTCACTTTCTCCCTCTTATAATTACTCTACTATGAAAATAAATGAAAATATTTTTAATACATAAGCATTTAAAACTTGTTAGATATTGCTTCTTTTACTGATTAAATATTGCATAAAACAATAACTAAAACTAAATAATGATATATGATATTTAAAACTTCTATAAACGTCATATATGTACAATCGTATATAATTTGAGTGAAATGTTATATATAACAATTTAATGGAGCAATTCGAATTGTGATGATTCTTTCAAATACGAGAAAAAGATCCATGCTCGAAAATTAATTTTTTCTAGTATATATGCGTAATAAAAGTGCAGGAACTAATTACACGCTAATTTTCATAATAAATAAAGCCTTATTATGGCTTAATTAATTCGTTTCTTTATCATTTTGAACATTTTTTATGGTTCTTTTTTCAACTCGATTAAATCAGTAACGTCAAGAAAAGGAGTGCTATTGTTGTTGTTGCAATTGTTGTAATAATGGACATACTTCAACTAAAGGTGTCCCTAAAATTTCTTGACATACTTGATTCATGTCAGGTTCCATCATGAGCGAAGAAATCTGATCCTCAGTTAACATTTCCACACTATTTTTTATACAATGGAATTAATAAAAATAAAGATTCATATAATAAAAAATTTACAAAGCGATACGCACCTTGCTAAGCTTTCACTATCGGATGTTTCTTCGTCGGCATTAAGATAGGTCATTGTTTTTTCTAACGGACTAGGAACTTTCTTTCCTTTTCCTTCTATTTTCTCAAACTTCTCACATTTTTCCTTGTCTTTCTCTGTTATCTTTGGTTCGTTAGAACGTCGTTCTGTAAGGCTAGATATGTTCAACATCATCATTCCGTGATTAAGGAATTCTTTTACCCGTTCTCCCGTGCCAGCGCTCCATAACATATCAAGAGACTGTCTTCTACTCGAGCTTGCTATAGCAATTAATTAATATAAATTGGTATCTAGGTTTATAGATGCATTATATTTTTAAAAATATATAGTCAAATATACTTACTTGAACTGCCTCCACTAGCTTCACCGCCAGCTGAACTTCTGGTTATCCAATTAGCTAAACTACTATCGAGTTTGCTTTTACTTTTTACTGATGGACTCCTCGTTACTTCCGCTTTTTTTTCACTGCTTAAACTAACTTCGTTTCCTTTCGGCATAGTAGGTAATGACTTTTGTGTTACTAATTTTTTTTGACTAGCTGTTTCATTGAATAATTGAATATTTGCACCGTTGGTAGGTGGATTGTTACTTTCAGGACTTAAATCCATTGGTAACGGCTTATAAGGAATTTGATCTTCTTCGTCCGAGTATACTTCATTATTGTAATATACTTCATCTGGAGAATTATTTAAGCTAATTTCTGTCCATTCTTCTCCATTTTGTACAGTGGTATTAGTGTTCTTTGAATCTACCGGTGTTTGTATTTTCACTCGTTTCTCTATTGGAGAAAGAATATTCGATAAGTCTGACAATCGTGAGGTTGAAGAGCTTGTTTGATTTAGTGTTATGATATGTTTTGTATCAGTTGCTGCAATGCTTTTTGGACGGTCTCGCTTTATATATTTCCGCGGTTCTGTCGATGAAAGATTCAAGTTACTTAGGCCCAAATATTCGGAAGAAGGTTCTCTATTGATCTGGATAAAAATACAATAAAATTTATTAATATATTTATAAAGTCATGCATATCCTGATATGATAAAATATAATTACTCTTGCAGGGACAGGACATTGTGTACTAGGACTCAGCTTATCAGGAAGGCGTAAGTATTCGTCACTGGTATAATCTGTACTGTCAGGTGATCCAGTAACACTAGAATCAGTCGGAGTTCCTGCATTTGGTTGTAGAGAAGGTTGGTCAATGGTATCCCGAGATTTATCAAAATCATCCACTCCATCATACTTTCTAGTCTGTAAGTAAGAAATAACAATAATTTATTTTGTGTTAAAAAAAATGGGTTTAAAAGAAATGAGAAAACAACTGTACCCTGTGGATTTCATCACTGATTTTTTCTAAATTTCTCAATGCTTCAGCATAAGTCATTTTAGCTTCACCCACTGATCTTTCTAATGCACTTACTCTTAGCTTTTGCTCTTCCAGCATTTGATTAAAATGCGCTTTCATTTCATAATATGGTCTATATAACAAATCAGTTAATAATAAAGTTTAGAAAATGTGCATAGCATTTTAAAGAAAAGCTTATTATTTTTATTAAATTTTGTTTTGAATTACATGTAATAAGACATAGAGCATATATATATGAGTAAAGCAGAATGTTTCTATAAAAATGCTTATCTATGAAACATTTTATAAAAATATAATAATTTGTGCATAACTAGGGTGATAATTTAGAAAATAAATTGTTAAAATAGGGTTTATTCATAGCAAACACATAAAATAAATATCGTGTAAAAAAATAAAAAAATAATATCTATCCTACTTACAACATGAGCAAGTTGTGCCTGTAGGCGATACTGTTTATCAGAAGCAAGCTGCGACGTGCACCCATACTGCCAACATGAATATAAACCAAAAGACATAAATATTCTAATATCTATATAAAATTAACGTAAGATATTAAACAATAAAAACATAAATCACTAAATATTCGTATGGGAAGAAAATAAATAAAAATGTTAAGAATTATTGAACTATTAGATTTTAAAACTGAGGTATATATATTAAATAATTAAATGCAACACATCTCATGCATTATTAAGTAAATTAAAAAGTCGTTTAATATCACTTGCTAAATTGTAAGATAGGTGCACTAGGTACACACCTAGATTTAGCAATTGCACGTTTTAGTTCACGTTGCAATCTTTGAACTTCATGTTCTGCTTTATGATATAGAGCAGTAGTATGTCTATGTTCTGCTTCTGATAAAGCTCTTTCATGTTCAGATTCATTAACTCTGGCAGTTGCATGATTTAACATCTCCTACAATAATTTCCAACGTTATAAAATTTGGATTAAGAATTTTTTTATGGAAATTACCTGCCAAGCATGATCAAAACATCTTCCCTCTGTTCTTAATCCTTCTTCAGCTAGGTAAACCATCTCTTTTGCTGCTGCATGTTGACTATTTGCTCTTTCAAATCTAATTGCAGCCTTTTGTGTTTCATGTAAAGCCTTAAAGTATACGTTGAATTAACAATTATAGAATGTACAATGATAATATTAATTGAAAATATTTCTTACTTCTTTTGCTTTAAATCTGGCATCATAATATGGTCTAGATTTTTCTATGCATGTACCAAGCTTTTTAGCTAAGCTATCAATTTTTAATGTAGATTCACAAAGTAATTCTCTAAAAGTTGCTCTTGCTTCCTGAAAATAAAAGTTCATTGAATAATCAGTGGCTGAAATATAATCATGTTTTTGTACATCTTAATTCACTTTGATAAATTGGGTAGGAATGAGGTTTCAAGTCATAAAGTGTTTCTTTAGACCATGTTGTAAATGACTAAAAGATGATCTTTGAAGCCATTATCCATTTACTCGTACGCTTCATAGCAATCACCTCAATGAAATGTAATCACAACCAGTTTCAAGACTTACTACTAATTTGATCCCCCAAGAAGGCAAATAGTTATTTTAATTCGTTGTACAATCAAAAATTGTTTGTATAAGAAACACAAAACATGAATTATTCATATTATACTTACATCCAAATCAACTTCAAGTTTGTTGATATCATCAGTAGCAGTATTTAACCTTTCAAGTTCAATCTAAAACGATAATTATTTATAAAAAGATTAAATGCAACATTTTATAAAAATTTATAAAAATAAATAATAGTATTTAAAAATATGTAATAAAATATCATTAAAGTACATCTCTTGATTTGCAGATTGATTTAATAAAGTAAATGCGGCAAGTGATTAATCGAAAAGAAAAAGAATGAAACAAATATAGAGTATTTTATAATATCATAAAGAAAACTTATATTTATAGAAGGCTCGAACTTTTCGTAATAAATCCAACAATGTGAAGAATCTGAATAATTAAGGTTGGCTAAACCAGGGTATCGCTAAAAATTAGATCTAATTAAGTTTTTTTTCTTCTTAAAGCAACGTGGAAATGTCAATATCACAAGTATCTAGGTTTTAAAGCTTATAAATTATTCCCAGAAGAATGCATTGCTTTACCTGAACTCTAGGATCCACTGCATCATCAATACGATCAGAATCATCGCCACTTTCTTTTTGCACACGTCCACTCATAATTAAAGATAGTACTGAATTTTATTTACAATTTTTCATACCACCTGTATCGTCTGCTACATATCAGGTGGCCATGTTGAATGTTAGAACAACCAACAATACCGTCCACGTTAAAACGGTCAAGGGCACTTGTAAACCGTCTACTTTTCTTCTACAGTATTGCACAGTATTGATAAAAGTATTGCGATATTTCTTAAAAAATTATAATTAATCATCTGATACTTTACATGGGAAAAGCTAGAGGAAATGTTTTCAAAGCCACGCACAAAGAAAGAATTGTTCTCTTTAAAATCATTCTTCGATACGAGGCAATATAATAGAAAAGTACAAGTAAATATAACTACGAGGAATATATTTCAAGATGGAAAATGCATTATATATAATTTATTTTTAGAATAACAGCAGCAGTTTGACTTAACCAAGTTTAACTATACGAAATATGCCGCCATACAGTAACAAGCATGGCTACCGAAGTGATTAGACATGGCGGCAAATATGTATCTCACTACTAGAGGGAGCTATCTGCTCGGCAGACCCGCCTGACTCTTAAACAGATTTTTTCTCATTCGCATTGGTGAGTTCTGTGTTGTTGGAACAGGTGAATCACGTCCAGGGAAAGCGGACGACAGTGTAGAAACGTCAATCGCTGGAGTCGCACAATAATTCATCGTTGTCGGTGAGTGAAAACATTCAATTACACTGCGACCTCGCGGCCTAAAAAATGTTGGGTTCTTTTTAATTGTTTCATTGTGTTGCACTGGTATTTCCACGAAAAAGAAAAGAAAAAGGAAGGGAACCAAGCAAGGTGTTTTTAAACCAGAGACACGAGACTTTCTATTTCGGAATTTTTACGCGTTACGAGCGAATACGAGCAGTATAGGGAGAGGCAATTAATAGACGAGGATATATGAAGAAAAGATCTGCTCGTGATTAAGACAACGCTGGAAAATGCAACGTTCCTTTCAACAGAATCGCAATCGTAGATTGCGCGTATTTCTCGTAAAGAAAACATTTTTCCATTCCGTACTTTCTGTTTTTCACGTGACTCGCAATGTTTAAGATTTCAAACCGCATCGATTCGCGCTCCTTTGCCCCATGTATTACAACTATTCTGCGCATCTTATTTCAGCGATGCTTTTCGTTACATACTCTCTGCGACAGTTGGAAATGAAATATAAATAGGAATGTCTTCGGGAAATAAATATGTCTCTGTGATACATCATGATCATTGAAATTCTATTGTAATCGTTAAATTCGTAAGTTTTACATCCACTATGTCGATTTCACAAATATCAAAAGATGTTGATAGTTTAAAATGGTAAATATTGGAAACGGCTTCGACGGACAAATCAAAACTTCCGATGTCAGATAGCGAATTAACTCAAGGACAGAACGGGAATGATGCCCTGTGGATACCATGAAATGTCATAAAGACCTCTTGTAGCTTGTTCCGCCGTAGCCATGTCACAGTTAACTTGTTTTGTATTCGTACGGCGAAAATGTACTGATGTCACGGCAAACACACACGATACGTGCGTGCAGGTTTTCTGTTTTTCGCTGCAACTAATTCGACGAAGTGGTTGAGCCTGAAAGATCGTTTACCGTATTTATCATTTAATAAATACACGTATGCATATTTGCCGGGCGTAGATAACTTTTCATATCGCATGAACGCCTACTACCAACTCGTTCGAATCGTCACCGCTCCTCAACGAGATACTAATTTCCTGCTTTCGATCGATGTTGTTAACAATCCTCGTGCTTCACGTTCTCACGTAATTCGAAGGGAGCTTAATTCTCCGATCAGTGTGAAATTTACGAAGAGGTGGATGGAACTCGATTAATAATGAGTTTTAAAAGGATCACCCGGTGCATAGCCGGAAAGATTCGAGGTGCATCGTTTCGTAGAATAAGCCACTGAATGAAGCTTGCCTACCTGTCGTCCGGGGGAACTTCCTTTCGGAGGAACATTATCCCCCTTTTCATTGTGTCTTTTTCTTCAAATAGCCTACTAGATTTCCTTCTTTCTTCCTTCTTTACATTAACGAGTGGGAAGTATTTGATCACAATATTGTATACACAAAGGAACAAATTTTTTTTTTTATATTTTTGTCTTTAATGTTTTTATTATATGTCTCGGTGAGTCGAACATTAGCAAGTTGAACATTAGCAAACGCTCTAGCAAACATTTTTCTTCGGATGTATACGAAATTTGATTAGAAGTAATAGTCGGTCAACAGCAGCAATCTGCAAACGTGTAACTAATGTGGTCGTGAACTTACGTAAAAGGATTTATAAGCGAATACATACATACATACATACATACATACATACATACATACAGCTGTGCGATTACTGTACTTTTCGTATTTCTGTTAACTGTGTTTTGCAAAATCATACTTATCCTTTGATCTGAAAATTCCGGCCACCACTCCAAATAATCACGGCGTGAATCTTTCAAGAAAGTAGAGAGAAAAAAACCATCTTGCGTGCTCTGCAAGATGGAACAAACTGCTGCAGGTGATTTAGGCAATCTGTCTTTCAAAATAGAATGCAATTCTCTCTTTTGCTCTTCAATATTTATTTATCGATGTTTACTTTACAGATGAAATATTACTCGCGCCGATGTTTCTCTCTAGAACTGATCGAGACAAAGCTGATAATCTCAATCAAAAACAAAATCACATCTCAAAAGAGGCAATAGACCACAGAGGCAAAGAGTATTTGCGAGAGAAAACTTTCGACAATATAGCTAGCTACGGCACTGTGAGAAAGTCCACGGGGCAAGAGAACCGACGACGTTGTCGTTTTCGTTTCGCTTTGTCTCCACGTTCTACGCAACCACGAATCATGTTGATGTGCACGCTTGTGCTATTACAAATAAATGTGTGCATTATTTCTATTTAAGAGATGTTCCAATAATATCTCAGTGATCTGCGAGGATGTAGAACGCATTTGCTATTCTTGTCCAAGGAGAGCAGCACGATGTTTCTTTCCAAGCAGTCTTCGCTTAGTGCGCAAATAATTGTTTGCTGCGAGAAAACTCGTTAATGACTGCTCATCCGATGATCGTCTTATTCTAATACGCACAAGTTTCCAATTACACTGTGTCTCATGAGACGCATCTTGCCTCTGAATATTTATGCACACTTGAATACTGCAGCCTGGGCTACGTGTCTTGTATAATGATACTGCGGAAATGATTGTTGAATGCAGCACGTGGCCGATCCTACATACACCATCAGCTGGAAACTATATTTTCTCAATATTTCGTATACGTACAAAGATTCTTCTGAAACATTCTGAACCTTAATGATTTCACTTTTTCTAATTAATAAGGAAAGAAATTTCTTTCTTCGTTTGTTATTGGAGAGTTTGCTATGTAAAATCTCTGACGATGATGAGTTTAAGAAGCCAGTTTACGACCTGCCATGAGGCACGATGTTTGCGTAAAACTTGCGAAAAACAATAGGACAGAAGCTGCTGACGGTCAAGAGCATGGTCGAAGGAACCAACTGATTACACGCATGGTATATGGCATGGGAAGAACATGTAATTAATCTGTAGCCGTATTTTTACATATACATTTATGAGTGGAAAACTCACTGCGAAACACGTGTTGCGAGAAAGGTCATTCTTCTGAATAAAATGTGCTGCATTCTAGAATCGGAGCATTGCATCGCGTCGTCCGTTACAAACACGGAAATTGCATTTACAGCTTGACCATTAACGTGTTAATTACTCTCTCGATTGTTTTGAGATTTAGTACACACGCATTTGCAATTCTATTACAAACTGTAGTCACGCCTGTTCGGCCTGTAAAAAAAAAATTCAAGAAATTTTCAACTTTATTGAAACAAGAATGATTGAACACTCTCGAAGGTCTTTCATATGAGCAGCAACTGTCCTCGCAGAAATGCTCGTCTCTCTTTTCGATAGTCTTCGTTTAAATATTCGTTGACGCTGGAATTATATGCCATGAATCTATCAATTCCATTCTTTCCTCTTCCGCGATAATCTATACTGAATTGTGGACTTGCAACGTATACCCATTTAAATTATACGGATAGTTGAGTATTCCAGCTAAGGTTTTTGCAGCTTTTCAACAATTTTATGGGTGAATGCTTCGTAGGAATTGTAATTTTGTTAGAGAGAGAGAGAGAGAGAGAGAAGAATGTTTGCTGGTGTATAGATAGGCGTAATCGTTATTAATTATCGTTTGGATTCATGTTTCCTATTTATCAAAACTCCGCGAATATGTACCTTAATAGTTTCCTATTTGTCGTTTATCAGATGGGCGTACATTATTGAATGAATTCTGTTCATTTACCGATATATCGTATTAAATTCTAATTTCTCAGCATCACAATGGAAATTTATTTATTTATTTATTTTTTTCTTTTCTAAACTGAAACACATCTACTTTTTAAAGATTTAAAAATTTCTTTCTTTTACAGTTCTGAATTATCCTTCCTATCCCTTCCAATTGAACGGATTTCCCGGGCACGATATCAACGATATACAAGGAATATTTATGTGTTGTCACTAATATGTATGTCAAGCATAGTGAATTGAGATATACTTTCCCTGCTTTCGCGCGTGCCCACCGTCCAAGACGAGTTCACTAGCAATCGAGTATTGTCCGAGGTGGCTAGTAGTGAAACCGGAACTCGAGAAAGTTCCAAAAAGATCGATGCGTCGAGAAAATCGCCCCACCTGTATACATAGGAATCGTGTGAATGCTACTAGATGTACATATGCATTTATTGGACATTTATTGCTGATCGTGCGTTTGTCAACGCAGAAGCACGCGACGTGGAAATGATATTCGAGGATGGCAGATGATCAAAACAAAAGTTGTGTAATCATCCCTTAGCTATTTGCTTGTAGGTACGCATAATGAACGAGAAGATGTGCATGTATATGCAAAAAAAAAAAAAAAAAA
>CAJDYZ010006088.1:1796-17045 GCA_903986555.1 Heterotrigona itama
CTTTAAAAAAAGACGTGGATGAGTCTAACATGATTAAAGCCTACGTAAGCAGTGACGCTGCTACGTAATACGACGTTAGCATCTTCTGAACGACTATCCTGAACGCTTGGCCCAGCAAGTTCATATATACGATTCTCGGGAATAGATGGCCTCATTGCATAGACGTGGTGCGTTACCAGCAACCTGGATCAATAATGCCTTAGCTGGATGTTCGGAAAACGTGGTGGTGGAAGAGGAACAGGGACGTAGGTATTAAGTTTGAAATATCTACATTTAGGTACCCTTCGTATTAGACTAAACAGCGTCTTCGTATAGAGTTTGCCTAGAGAGTGCAAACTACCCTAGAAGATTAAGTGGAAATAACATTAAAAATAAAATAATGAACGTCTGATGGATAAAAAAAAGGAGACATGTTTTGGTCTTGTGCATGGTATTCATTGAAATTGCGAAGTAATTGATATTGCAATTGTTAATAATCTCAGATTATATTGTAATAATTATTCTGTGTTGGTTAGCAGTAATCATAGACTTGTTATTATTATTTCTTTTATCTCTATAGAAATACATGAAGGACTTTTTAAACATGGTAAAATATATATTTTCTATTTTCAATTTAAGCTACTGCAAGATATCGTATCAACACATCCTCATAATCGCTCGAACATCGCCGAGCGCAGACTGATTCATGTCGATCCTATCCTCGACTTTTCTACTACCCTTATCGTCTGACGCGCATGCGCAAACGTTCGCCGGTAGTACACGAAAAATATTATATACGTATAGATTTAAATCGTTTCGAAAGATTGACAAAATTCGTATCATTAATATCGATGATAGACAAATAGAATTGGTTTATTTACCGGTTCATTATTTAAGAAAAAGTCGGTACCAAAAACATCGAGTCACGTAACTAATAAAATTAACAAAACAATATAATCCTACATTCTACGCAAAGCATCTCTAATTTTTCACTAGCATAATGAATTAAAATTTTTATTCGCAACACTCGCAATTTATTCACTGCTGTTGCTGCAACGAATTAACTTTACACAAGTCGAAACTTCATCAAATCCAACTGAAAATCTTATAATACCATTACTGAACCATTACTGACTCTAATCGAATTTAACTTCTTAGAAAGAGTCAAGGATCCTTGGAGAGAAAATACGCTCCTGAGTGAGTCTCAAAGCACAGTCCAGGTCGAACAAGGGTAGGAGGTGATACATATCGCCTCGGTCACGAAATTTCGATGTCCTTAAAATGTCCTTAAAAGTAGAAGAAGGGAAAAAACAAGTCACTGGAATCACGGGATTGGAAGAACGTACCTGAGCGAGGCTCTTTAGTTAATTATGAATTTCATTGTAACAGTGACTTTTTTTTTACTTTCCCCGCTTTTTTGTTGGCCCACGGAAAATCACACACAGGAATCAAGGGACACGTTATGTACGGTCTGATTGATCAATATCGTACTACTACGTGATGTAATATTGCCTAACGTGTTATACTGGGTGTCTTGTAAAACTATAGTATAGAATATAACGTCTCATAAAAAAAATTGACAATTTTTTAAAAATAAATATTATTACATAATATTTATTTATAATATAATATATATCATAATATTGTATTTATGTTATATTTATAAATATATAATGTATATTATATGTATAATTACTAATTACTAATTATTGTATAATTATATTGTATAATTATATATTATTGTATAATTACTAATTATACTATAATGCATATTAATGTATATTATTAATAAATATATATTTATAATATAACATATATAATGATATTATATAATAATAACACAGAAGAAAAAAATTGATATATATATATATATATATCTTCTATCTTCCACAATTCATGTATACAAATTTAATGAAAAGAAATCAAATTTTTAAAAATTAAATTGTTTTGTAATTTAATTTGCCTATATACTATTTGAAAAAACAATTCCTTAGTGCAATTTTACAATAATTAAAAATATAATAATAATCCCCAAGATATTTCAATGAATATAATCTAAATGTTAAACCTTCAACTTTGACAGCTATTCTCATCTTCTCAATATGGAGGATTGCCAATAAAAAAAAAGAAATGTGTCCTATATTTTTTCAAGCATTATCTTTCATATAAATTTCATTGAGTACATGTTTAATTAATTCTTTTCAAAATATGTATATTATAGTAAATGATATAAGTAAATTATAAATAATATAATTAATATTATTAATATAAATCTACTTAATGATTACTAAATAGTTATTTAATTACGATAAACAAAAAATTGTAACTAACAAAATGATATTTTTATGTATCTTCATAAGAATTCTTTTCTTCTTTTTTTTATTTGTTATTGCAAGATGAATTACAACATTTTCTAAATAAATATTTCACTATAATAGTACTGATGTATCAATTAGTTTATCTTTATTTATCAATTAGCATGTTTATATTCATATTATGTATGTTTAAGGATTAGTCCAATGATATTTTTACAAACTCGTGAAATACTATAGATGACCGAAATATTTCCTGGGAAATAGTGATTACTCCTGACCCAGTTTCCGATACGAGAGTTGAACCAGTTTTTAATCGTTATTCGAATTTGTTCCACTTTCAAACGCAAGAAAATATTTTCAACGATCCGATGAAATCCTTTTAACTGGACACTGATGAAAATTCATCAACAAAAAAGAGACAAAAGAACCAATAACAAAATGATTAATTAAAATTTCATTTTATTCGCATAAATTACAATGATCGCAATTACAACACAACGTTTAGAATTTCTAAACATAAAAATCTTTGATCAAATTCACTATATTACTAATACTGTGATAAACTTTAACTTAAAATTAGATCTGGTGAAATTTCAAATCTTATCTTTCATTAGATATATTACAATTTGTTTATTTATACAAAACTATTTCTATTATTGTCTTCTTTACCTTTTCTTTTTTTTTTTCATAACACTTGTGACGTTGTTAATTTTTCTTTTTTCAAATAATTCGATTACCACTTCCTTCTAAGAGATCATAGAAATTTTGATAAAAGCTGGATGTTGTCGTACGACTAACTTATGCTAAAATTAGTATTAAATGCCATTTCATTCTGATAACATTGAGAAATATCCATTTTATTCATCTTTCAAATTATTTTCTATAAATGTTTCTACTTTAAAAACACCATTTCTTTTATCCTTTCTATGTCCTATAAAATTGTTACGAATTTTTAAATGTTAACAATAACACATAAATCTTATTTTAAAATTCGCAGTGTCTCCGATTATGTAAGAATATTTCGATCACCGGTGAATTGTACTTCAAATTGTCTTTCTACGAAACTGTCACAGGAAATACCCCTATCTTATCTCACCAAAAACTTTTAAACTTTAAGTCAACCAGTATCGTACAACACGGATGCACTTGTCTCGATAAAACTAAACTTTTTATTGTTAAGTTTCCTTCTACGCCAAAAAGGGCCACGCGAAATTCTCTTTAACTCTTAAAATTAAAATTAAAAAGTGAAATTTCATGTCATCGTTCTCAACATTTTCTCATTCAACATTCAGTGACAATTTATTCATTTTTAAAACAGAAGAATATATACTGGAATGACATTTCTTTGTTATTGCTAATATTATTTGTAAGTATTATAAAAAATAATTTTTCTATTTTTCATCCAATATATATCAACTATACCACACTCGTTTCTAAAATAAAATTAAAAAATATATTGAAATATGAAATTTCACCCTCTGATACACTACTTTCTAAGAATTGAACTTTCTTTACTTTTCTTTACTTTTCCTAGAATATAACTACTTGTTTCATCCTATTATATAATTTATACTTTTTATACACTCTGACCAATATCTCAAATTTCAGGATGAATTATGATGCAAGGCTAGTATTTCAAGGCCACATAAAGCTTTAATACTACTAATGTACCATATGATATATTAATCTTTATTATCGAGGAAGATTAGTATTTATACTTATGTATAGAAAATAAAAAAAAAAATTAATAATTAAAGTTACAAAGTTGTGAAGAGAGTTTTGCGTAACCCTGCACTTGAAAATAATTATCTTTACGTTGAACATAATCGTCAGAGGTCGAGAGTAGTATTAGATCCATGATGATAATCCTCATCTAACAGAGGCTCTTGTTCCACCATCGTGCGAACTGTGAACAGAACTATTCATGCATACCAACGAATAAATACATTTATATTCTGCATGTGCGAATATCTTGTTACCATGTAGATCAAGTAAAGAGAATTGAAATCCCTTGTTAGGTATTTTACATCTGATATCCAAATTATAGTAAAACACAAAAGTAAAAGATGCTATTTCTTTTTAAGAGAAAAGATCAAGATATTAATACGTTATTCGCACAAGCTGCTCAAGTAACATGTTATATATTAGATATAGTAACACATTATAATACTACTTAACATTAAATAAATATTATGTCCAATATTGTAACAGACCACGCATTACACTAACAAAAGCACGACAATCAATGAGAGCAATTTTGATCAAAAAGATACTGTAATCAAGTTTACATTTATGTCTTTGATAAAATTGAGATAAAATAAACGTAGAGTTGGCAAAGACCTTTCTTTCTTCATACTTGATAGCATTTCGCAGATACATACATATATTAAACAACGACCGTGTTTAGAAAATTTTTCTTGGCTTCTTATAAAATTTGATAATTAAAATAGTTTGTATAATATAAATTAAAATATTGGAAATATTTAACATCCTGAACGCGTTCGACAAGACATTACAGCAGACAAAAGAGACAAGCAGAGTCATGCAAATGCAATATTCATATGCCATCAATTCTCTAGTTGCAAATGTTTGTGTATATATATATATATATATTATCATGAATACTTAATAAATAATTTATATTAATAAATAATAACATTATATTAAAAATAAAATGTTAAGCATTTAAGCATCAATGCAATATTAAAAGCACATTAATTCTTCATATATTTTAACATTGGATTATGCATTAATATTTTATGAAATACTTTGTTGAATGATCTATCGCATTATTATTTTACTATATTGTTTAATCATAATCAGTTTGTCTATATTAAAAGCTAAGTATTATTCATAAAATTAATTTATTATAATATAAATTAATATATTAATTGAGAGTTAAAAAAGATAAGATTTATGGATTAATTCGAAATTAAAAAGGATATAATTTTGTACATTATTATTTGAAATATGTGAAATACAATATTAACTTGATAAAGTACAACTTGTGTAAAATTTCTACAAACATGCTGAATAATAATGCGGTTCAAAGTAAAACAATTTTCCAAGCTATTGTTAATTGATGCTACTATGAAGTTAATTCGAATGTTGTTAAAATACTACTATAACAATAATAAAGAACAATACAAATAAAAAAAATTTGCTTAAATAAAATAGAATGATGCAGCATGCGAATTGATATTTTAAAAGCCTATAAATGTATATTTTTTGTTTAAGAAGCAAGATTTAGAATCTATTTGAAAGATCACCTTTGCAAGCTATTTTGGAAGGATTAAAACATATTAAATTTGAAGATAGGAAAATGGGAAAGTAATTCCAAAGATTTTGATCATTATACCAAGCTTTCTCCAATGAAAACGTACAAATAAAAGATAGCATGTGATACGAAAATTATTTATCGGAAAAGTAGATTACATTTTCTGAACAAAAACCAAGATATGTTACATTAGATTATTAGATACATTATTTATTTTGTCAGGCAAGTTTGTAAGAAAGCCTCATAAAAATATTGTCATTCTGATAATCTCAAACGATTTAGTAAAAATTCAAAACTTTTGTAAAACATTAGAATTATATAATTATAGAAACAATAGAATTATAGAATTATATACTTTATGATAAAATATTTGAACTTATTCCAAACTTGGAATCCTTTTCATGCACAATGATTAAATTATTCGTAATCATATTTCTAAAGAAACTATTTCCTGAACAGCTTTCAACATTTTTTACAATATAATGTAGTGTTTTTATATTTTAAGAATATGTCACTAATCTGTCACAATGTTTAACTTATCACATTTATTCAGGTGAAATATATCACTGATGTAAGATCTTTTTTTTTAATTCATATACTTTAAATTAATATCAAAATAACTTTTAATAGACTACGTTGCAATTAGCTTTGAAATTATCCATTCCTCATTATGTGATACACATTTATATAAAATTTACTTTCCATTAGTCGTAAAGATTATGTTATAAGAATCTAAATATGTATATTTATTGCATATAATTAGCAATAGTTTTTTAAAGATTATTATCTTTCATTGATACTGTTAAATCTCTATATCATACTTCTTGCAAAGAAAAGAAAATAGATTTTACAATGAAAAATATGTCGTACTAAATAACACAGAAATAATATAGAATATTAAATAATATGAAAGAATCATCTTAAATAAAAATCGTTGGCTATTTTTATTTCTAACTGGAAAACTATTTTATATAATTGCAATCATAAGCGCATTTTAAGGCCACAGACCTGAGCTGAATGTAAATCATTATAAATTAAGAATATAATGTATCAATTTACATATCTACTGCTTAAGTAATACGTATATTTCCTGTGCTATGTACTTTTCCTTGTACACTTCCTTATTCGTTACAAACCGATGTTCACTAAAAAAAAATATTTCAAAACACAAAATGATTAGTCAGTAACATTCCGTCAATTTCTTATAATTTTTTAATGATATAAAATTGAAATTATTAAAAAAAAAAAATAAGAGAAGTAATAGATTGAATTTAATTTCATTAAGTCAAATGAACTATTTTTGGTAGTTTACTTATACTATAAATTTTTTGTAATTGACTATAGAAATAGTATATTATCTTCTCAAACTAGATTTATAATTTATAATTTATAATTTCAAATATATAAATGGTTTGCTTTTACATTCTATATGAGATCATGGCTATGACATTGCAAACAAAAAATAATCAGTATTATTAAACACAACCTCTAGGAAATAAACAAATAATTTTTTTTTTCTTTTTCTGAACGATTTTAAGTAAAAACTAGTACCTTTTCTAAATTCGTTCAACTTCTAAAATTTTCCTTGTAATCTAAAAATCAACAAAAACTTTAGAACTTTTATTACAACTGCATCATTGTCAAACAAATTTCATACAGTTATTAAAAAATAAAAGTTGAATAAATCATTCACATTCTCCGATTTAATTAAATTTCTATAATATTTATAACAATGATATAAAGTTACTTAAAATTTATTCATGTCTTTTTGCTATCTTTCTTTAATAATAGTTATATATCACTTCTCATATTTATATTATATTGTTTCATGTATTTTAATGTTTTCACCGAATCGTAAATTTAATCACTAGGTACATGATGATATATTTTTTTTTTTCGTCGATGATAAAATTGATTGCAATCGACGATAAGCAGTGAGAAACTTTAATCAACATGTTAGTGAGACCTTTTATTTTATTCAATACTAATCAGATGTGGCGATTAGAAATTAATGTGATAATAAATGAACTGTACTATTCTGAACTTTGTATATATACAATGGTGTAACTAAATAACAAAATTTATCAAATTTGTATGTTTTCTTATTTTGTTAACTCTCTTTTATACAAAAAAATGAATCATACAGCACATTCATTATCACAAGTAAATCCTAGTGATGTTTCCTTTGCAATCTGTTACGTTGGGACCTATTAGTACCATTTTTTTCAGCTGTATTAGAAACCAGACTCGTTCGATGATCTCCTAATGGTATCCTAAATAGTTTAATCTTCATATAATCGCAAATTTCAAGGCAAATTTGAGTATTATATCGTAGTAAATCCAGAGTAACCCAAATCTAAAAACACATATAAAACATATATAAAGATATGATATTTCAAAAAAATTAAATAAAATTTTTCCAATAAATCTTAAGACTCACAAGACACAACCAAAGGACATAATACTCTTTGATGAAAAAATTGAAATATTGATTCAAGAACAGCATTGCTGGTCCAATCAGTGAACTATCTAAATATTCCATTTCATTCTTTGTCATATGAGCAACCTAAAATAATAATTAACAATGTTTGAAAATTGAACAATATAATTAGTATTTAAACTATATTATATACATACCACTAATCGATTGGTAACTTTAGCTGCAACCATTCCGAATGCAAGTATATACAATGCAGGATGATTTTCATACACGTGCTCAGCACTTTTTCTATAAATTATAAAAGCTGGCACTACCACAAAACTAAATGGAATAATTGGAGATAAAACTGATGTTCCCTGAAATATAATAAATATTATGACAATATCGGTCGGAATCAATAAATACACAAGAGAGATATTTAAACACTTTGGAAATACCTAAATCTAATATTTAATTTACGAATACCTAAATCTAATTTTTAAGTATTTAATATTACACAATATAAAGATTACCTTTAAGTATTCAATCTCTAAAAATGAAAATACTATAAACGCTTTATAAAAATTAAACATTATAATTTTTATAAAAATTTTATTTGTGTAATAATATTTAATTAAAATCTTATATTTTCACCAAATTGCTACCAATTGCTACCAAAACTACTATCTTGAATATGTTTCCAAGATCCATACTATATATTCACATAGAGAATATATAGTATATCACATTCAAATGCAAATTTTTATAAATATTAAAAAAGTATCTATTCATCTATTCACAATAAAGCAAAATTATCAAACATAGAAAAATATAAAATTTTCAGTATATATAACTGAAAAAAAAAGAATATAAAATCTCAATATATAAATACTAAGTTTAGTACACATAATAAATACAATATTATTCACGACTCTAAAGTTAGTTGCAGTAAAGCATAATTAAAATTATTGTGTTAATTATCAAAATCACTTAAAATCCATAAAAATATAAAATTATTATGTTAGTTACATAAAATTACATACGTCTAGAACCCATGCAGTTTGTTAAAATGGTGCAAGGAAAGGTGCAATCAATGGATGGGAGCAATAAATAAAGAAAATATGTATGATGTACCAATACTGTTAAATATTTAGGAAAAGGTGTTAACCAGAGTGAAAACAGAAATACAGTAAACAGTTCAGTGTGATGCTCTTGCAAATTTTAGACCCACACAAATGACCTAATAAAACCTAAAAATGACCTAAAAATTTGTTCTGTGCTGCAATCCCACAATAACATAATTAGATTTTATTAATTTTTTAATTTAATCGAAAAAAAACCAGTATTTTTAACATCATAATGTCAAATATATCAGATAATATACAATAAGTAATAATGTTCAAGATAGTTAATATTTTGTGCTAATATATCATATATACCAGAAAGGAATATTCTTTTATAACATATGGGCCTAAATCAAAATAAAATGCAAAGTGCACTACACAATGATTTTATTACTTTTGAACTGACTTACTGCGACGGTGGAGCCATTTTTTCCGACACCACCGGCAAGAATGACGGATATGCTGCTCTGTGCAAGTAAAATAGCGATGCCCACAGCAGCCCATAATGGAAACACCTTGACCTCTGTGCCAGTGTATGGCAACTGTGCAAGTCATACGAAAAACCTTTTTATTAATTACTTTCAAACATATCTTTAACATATTTTATCACATACCAGTGAGAACTTCTTGCTCTTGAAACAATTTCAAATCTTCAAAATACATTAAGTAATTTGCATTACTGCAGAAAGAGTTACAATCATTTAATAAAATTTAATAAAAAATATTATATTTCACATAAAACCTGTTTGTTTCTATCTAGTAAAAATTCGGAGAAACAAACTGATTTTTGGATTTTTACATCTAAAATAAAGACTGATACATTCTTCCTTATCTTTTTTTTAATATTTTTTTTTTCTAAAGAATTAAAAAAGTGATATTATTATTATGCAATAGAGGCGACTAATATATTATATTAAATTATTTAAAACAGTTAAAAGTAGTTTAAATCCCAAAACCGTAACTATAAGCACCTACATAGAATGAAAGATAAATCTGCAGGAAAAAGATTTTGAGAAAATGTTGCAGTGTAAGCTGTATTTTTTCATAGCCTGCATACAAAAATTATGCACTATCTAGACAATAGTCTAGAATAGTCTAAAATAGGTAAGTAAAGTAAGAGTAGAAAAATCTTGTTACTATAGTGACAAATATATGAGAATTTATATATACAACTGATGAGTTGGTATTTTTGAAACTTACTGCAATTGTGGAACCGTTCTTTCCAATCCCACCAGATTCAAAGACTTTACAGAATTCAAGGAATACATGAATGTAGCCTGCATAAAATAATACCGCTACGTAGTTACTGAACGTGCCTACACCAAGCACTGGCATCTAAACAAATGTACAAAATCTCGCTCGTTATAAAAATTGTAGAGATGCAATTAAAATTTAACCTAAGTTTACCCTGTATCTTATTTTTATCTTCAGTAACTCTCATTTCTTTCAATACGAATACAAAATTAAGATATTAGGCACGAGGAAGCTGCTTCTTTACCTGCGTTTCTATGTATTCATATATATTTATAATAATTTTAAAAAATTATATAATATTATATATTTATATTAAAAATTTTATAGTATTTATAAAAAAAATATATAATATTATATAGTATTTAAAAAATTACATTTTGAATTAATAAATTATGATATAAATAATAAATTATGATCATGATAAATGTTATATTAAGTTACTTATATGTGTGTGCTTATTCCTTGGAGTTAATGCAATTTTTTTAATGTTTTAAATTATATAATTTTTAGCGTTTTAAACTATATATCAAAACTAAATAATAATGTTTAATAACAAATTTGTATATCTAAATTATTATTTTGACAGAAATTGTTTCAAAAGCATAATTCTAGGTATTAAAAGTAAATTGAATTTTTATACATAGCTTTTTATAATAAAAGAATATGTCCTAAATATTATTTGTTCACTATATCACAAGTTCTAGTAATACCTCTCAGTATATTTTCTATGTGAACGAATTAGATGGACAACTGTAGGTACAAATACAAGTTATAATGCATTTATGATAAATGACAATGTGATGCAGGAAAATAAGAAAGACTTGGATGAAGAGGAACAAATGAATATGAAAATAAAATGCATGTTATAATAAATTCCATAGCAAAAAAGATAATTTCAGTGCTGCTCCTCATGCCATGCTTCTCCCATTTCGATATTTCCAAACACGAATGTCTAATAGACTAACTTACAGCCACAGTTGAACCATTCTTGCCCACTCCTCCGGTGAAAATCACCGAAAAGATGAAATATAAGTTTGCCACTGCACAAATTACTGTCATAACTCCTATTAAATACTTAAACATAAAACCATCTATGTATGGTATCTGTAAGAAATAATCTCATTAGACTCATGCAAAAATATCTTAAAATTTTTTTTTCATAAACAACATGAGTCTTGAGATAAAAAATATGGAACTCACTAGAAATATTAGTTTTTTTCTTGTATATAAAAACTTTTAATGCATAAAATGAAAATCTTTAAATTAGAAATTAATTTTTTAACTATTACATCTTATTTAAATATTATTTGCCTTTCATTCAGTTCGTAAATTGATGAAATAAATGGAAAACATAAATAAATGTAATGCACACACATACACAATAATCTTATATTTGCATATAACAAATGTAAGAAAATTATGATACAAACAATAACGAAAGTAGGAAATAACATCTAACATACTTCATGGAAATAACATCAAATGAAGGTTTAAATGAAAAGTCACGATGAACTTAACATGAATAAATAATTATCTCATGTACTCAAAGAAAAGAATGGATAATTGTGTTCTTAATATCTTATACAAATTTATAATACTGGAACTTTTTAAGTGCAATTATGCAAAATATTTATAAACTCTTTCAATTTACCGTAAAACTTATTATTATACCTTAAAAACAAGTTTCTATTATTAATAAATAAATTTAATACTAATAAACAAGCTCATATTTGTTTACTGTTTAATGAATTAAAGACGAAGACTGAAAAAATATCTTATGACCATCAATTAATTGTTTCATTTTACAACCTCGGTATCTCAAACCATTAATGACCAAATTAGTCAAATATTTTAGACATAACATATTTTAAAAATTAAGTTATATTATTGATTGACATAAGATATTATATAAATTATATAAATGTGAAAATAAAAATATTATTAAAATAGGTACAACCTCCATCATCCATACTTTTGGCCCAAAAATTGCAGAAATAAGGTGAATCATTATAATAGTAAACTGCGCTTCTGTGACATCCACTTTGCCGAATCTTAAGGAACCTATTTAAAGATAATGACACCAGAGTATAAATATATTTGATAAAATTATTCTTAGTAATATCTATAAATCTCTTACCTGAAACGTATGTCTGCCAATGTGCACAATAAAAGAGCGTCATGGCACAAAAGCATTGGAAAAACATCCATGTTGGATAAAATCCTAATTGTACTGCTATACACGCTGATAGAGCAATAAAAACTAGAAAAATAGAAATATAATTTTTCACCTGTAACAATAAAAATTTAACACAATAAAGTCAAAAGTCAAACAGGTTAGATAATATACCAGTTGATATGGAGTCACATCCATGATCAAATAGTTCACCCAATGGTGTTGAAGTCCCTGTTCTTCTAGCCTGTTTGCCATCTATGGCATCTAGACTTTGATAAATGAATAAACCAAGCGCAGCCAGAAAACATGTCCATCTAGGTGCCTAAAATAATAAAGTAATGTTATACTTATATATCAAAGCTATTTTATATCTATGCATGGAAGTAACAAGTATACTTTCATTTCATTAGTAAACTGTTTTTTTCTAAGTATATAAGTTTCTTATGAGCATCGCACATAACAGTTACACTATTTTGTACAAAATTTACTTCAAAATAATAATTTTATGTTATAATAAAACTATACAAATTATTCATTCCATTTTTTACATTTGTATATGGAATATCTATTACATCTTCATGTTCACACTATTTACACTGTCATCTGACAGAATAATATTTTAATGCGAAAATTAAATTTTATAAACGATACCTCAGTTTTTGCATCTGGACTATAATATATAAGGACTAAAGTGGTTGCGATGTTGACAATCAAACCCACGATGGTGATTAAATTGGGTGCAAGCCAAAGTGGAACTCTGCTGACAAGCCAATCCCACCAGGGTTGAAGAAATCCATCCAAAAGACTATTTGTTGTGCAGCTGTATTTATGCTCACTGAGACGTTTTAATTGTCCAGGTGACAAAAGCTTTTCCTTATAAAACTGCATAGTCATCAATGCTTTAAAATACAATGGCTAACCATAACAACTAAATGCTCGCGAACATGTACGACATCTCTTCGCACTCTGTTGTACCCGGAACTACCATCAAGTCAACAAAAATACTACGATTTCGTATTGTTTTGAAATTACGCATCAATTACGACACCGTTAGTGTACGTTGCATGAAATAAGAAATTTCACAAAGAGAATTGTTATATATTAAAATATTTATACAACGTTTATTAACCTTGTTAATCTTATATATTTTAATTTCGAACACGTATGCGATAAAAGTTATTATTCAAAATTTTGGCGCGAATTTCTGTAATTATATTTCATCTTCGCATCTTTTAATGAGAAAGATATCTGCGGTCTCTGTTATATTTATTTTACTATTTTATAAAACGTATCTAATTTCTAATATTGTTTCTAAAAATTCTTAAATCTTGAAGTTACTTTAAAGCAAGTAAGATTTAAAGCAAGTAGTCAAAATCATGGCGGCGCTTGGTAGTTTTAACAGGCTGCTTAATTTCGCTACAAATACTTGTGTTAAAAGGATTCTTCCAGCTTTGACAAACAAACAATATTATCTAGGTTTGTCAAAATTTTTTACATAAAAATAATACAAGATTCGCTTGTTTCTTTTGTACGAAATTTTAGGTTATATAACCTTATTTTTGATTACTGTTATTCAAAATACGTTGTATTAATAGCAATTTTTAAATAAACAACATCACAATGAATGATTTATAATTAACATTTCTTTAACCATATATTTATGCATACTTGTTGATCTATTTTATTATATAAAATATAAGTACTATTTTAGTATATTCTGCTATTAGGTTATTTATTATTGTTATCATTAATAATATAATATTAAATGTTTATTATATGTAAATGATATAAAATAAAGTAGTAATATGACATAAAAGTTAATGATTCAGAATAAATAAATGACAAGCAAAATATACAAATAAAAATTATCATGTATCATAGGATTAAAACTACGGCAGATAGAAGTAGCTGGTTATGCTAGTCGTAGACAACCAATTAAATATAAATTACCTTGGTTTAAACCAAATCCATCATATCAAGAAGAAATACCTGAAGAATATGAGGAAAAAAAAGAAAAGGCAGCCGCTGGTAATTTTATATATTAGATATATAAATATTAATAAAATATATAACTTTTTTTTTAATTTTTAGACATAATCAACAAAATTAACAAACAGATAGCTACCAATCAAGTTGGTCGCTTATTTGCAGTCATACACTTGTGTGGAACACAATTTAAGATCACAGAAAATGATGTTATAACTATTCAGGGCCATTGGCCACCTCAACCAGGAGACCAAATAAATTTGGAAAAAGTATTATTGATTGGTGGTAAGGATTTTACACTCATTGGAAGACCTATACTGAATAGGGAATTGGTGTCGGTTAATGCAACTGTAATTCAGAAAACTTTATCCCACACAATAACTCGTTTTAGAATGAGACCAAGGAAACAATTTAAGAGATTAAATTGTAAGAATGACATGATAATGTAGTCATAATCAAAAATGTTGTACAACTTTTCTGTTAACCATATATTTGTTTTACAGTTATCAGAATACCCAGAACAATGTTAAGAATAAATTCTATAACTATAAACGGGGATGTCGACAAAAAGAAGGAAGTCGAAGGTTTAGATAGAATCTATTAAATGATAAATAGTATAATATAATGTACAATATCACAAGTCAAATGCATTTTTAAATCAATCCCTTAAAATAAACTTGCTGTTAATGTTAATTGAAATTTATTTTCAAGTAGAAAGAAAT
>CAJDYZ010006089.1:945-16889 GCA_903986555.1 Heterotrigona itama
TCAAAAACCGAGAGATATCACGGAGATTCCTGGAAATTACTCGGAATCTCCAGAGAGATTCACCTATATATATTTATCACTCTTCGAGACGAAACGTCTGCAAACTTTCAGCCAACACTTGGCCTCTCTTCGTGCAAATACAATTCTCCTCTCGGTGCAAATGTTCGCAAACGTTCGACGAAAACAATTAACTCGTATCGGCACTCGATCGTAAAAGATATCGCGGCCGGTAGCAAGCGGACAAGTTAACGTCGTTCGAAGGAACGACAAGACGTAACAGGAGAATGCGAGGACAGCGTAACTGCGACGCGTGGGCTAAATTGGACGGAGCCTAAAATGTCTCTCGCCCGAGAAATTTTATTCTCCGTGGAAAGAGAACAAGGTGTACACGCACGTACACTCCACTAGGCTTAGAAACCATAAAAGTAAGTGGTATAGATTTGAAACGGGGCAACGATGTCGGTCGGTGGCGAAAAAGAAACAAAGACGGAATAGACTTGACCGATGGAAGAAGGAAGAAAAGCGGGCTGGGAGGGGAAGGGGATGGTTGAAGGAGGGTTGTTACGAGCGGTGCGTTCAATTAACGGTGGTCGACGTGGTCCTGCTATTCCCGCTGGCCACCGGGGGTAGTTAATGCTAGAGGCATACCTACTTACCTACGGCAGTTTCTTTTTATGGCCAGACCGCCGCTACAGGGCAGTTTCTCGCTAATTGGTATCGAACTATTATTCTCCCTCATTAACGGCCCCAGTAAACGAAACGATCTTCGGATGCTGCCGCCGCCTGCGATCACGCGTCCCCCTCCTGCAAACCAATTGCATGTGGTTATTTTATTATGTCTCTGCGAGATCGAGTGTATCGCCGTGTACACTACACGAAAACCGTATGATTTGTGACTTTCGCCGTAATATTTTTGCTTTCGCAAGTAATGCGTTGATTTCCTTCAATTTTACAAGGTGGATGGTTGGGATTTTTCTTTTGAGTAACCATAGCGTTGTACTCGAGAAGAGAATCGTCGACATTATATCGAATCTATATAATTATGAAATATAATTATAAACTATATAATTATGAAACTGTCGAATTTCAATCACTTGAATGTCCGTTGGAAGGGAAAGTATCGATCGAATCGTAGAGATTTTCTTTCTCGACCAAAAAAAAGGTGTCAAGAAATAGAATTAAAAAGTGTCAAGAAATTTTTTCATTTCTATCTCTTGACTCTCTATTGGAAGGTAAAATATTAGGGAAAATTAAAATCTACGTAAGGTCTCTTGACTCTCTGTTATAAGACAAAATATTAATCGAATCCGTTGGGACTTTCTTTCTCAACCGCAGCGTTGAAAAATGGAATTCTAATTTAATGCAAAGGTTTCTCGATTTCTATCTCTTGACTCTCCATCGGAGGGTAAAATATTATTCAATTCATTTACAGTGTTAAAAACTAAAATCCTTGACACTTGATGCAACTGTCGATTGATTTTATACGTAAGGACTCTGCTGGATGAACAAATACAACTTCAATTTATTCCAAAGCCTGTCCAATATTTCCTAACATATCTTTTAAATTACATATATCAGTTTCACTGCGAAAAATCTCGAATAAGAAAAGAAAAAAATTCAAAAGAAATCGTGTAAAATTTTCCCGTGGAACGTTCACGCAGGACGCGAGAGACACATTGACAAAAGATTTCGAGGAAGAAAAATCCAAGGGAAAATTGGAAGGACAGTAAGAAGACGTGAAATCGGTTATCGCGGGGGGATATTCGCAGCCGAGTCTGACACTACATTAGGGTACGTCACGCCCGAGGAGAAAATAAGCACGGCAGAAAAATGCGAAAATTATTGATATTGCCGAGGTCACATATCATTGTCTGAGGATATAGACGTCGTTCTGGCGCGCAGCTCGCGCCTCCGCGCGTACACCTTTTCCCGATCTTACGGGGAAGGGGGAAACGCGGAAGCGATACCGAAGAGAGGCAAGGGATGGCTCGTTCAGCTCCCTGAAGCTGAAGGAACGGGTGGCACCGCAGTGCCGACGGCCTCTGATATATTCCAGCAATATTTTTCGATCATCGCGCGCTACGGAGATTTATTTCGAGGGAGAGAACAGGGCACCGGGGCATCCAACCACCTGATCGCGAGTTACTACCTTCCGAAAGATTCTAATATCGCCACGCTTGCTAGCGTGATCAGTCGCCCCCGTGACGAAACATTGTTTCTCAAACTCTGAAAACTCTTGTTTGAAAATTGTTCCACGAATTTCCATGATTTTTCTCCTCGTTAGGAGGATTCTCAATTAATCGACAAAATTAACATTTTTTTTTCTTTTTTTCTATTCTTCGTTCGCACAGGGGAAACGTAATTCAGAATCTGCGAGACGTTCACTTTCGAACAAAGTGAGATGAGAAAAGTGGTGTCAGAGGAAAGGTGCAAGCCCGAAATTGTATACGTCGTAAGGGGTAAACTAGCCTCTGGATAATGGGTTCACCAAACGATCGAGCTCTCGGCCCTCCCGTTTAAAGGATCGTTCGATTAAGCGTGCAGCGTCCTGATACAACCTCTGGGACACTCTATCCTGTGGTTGGAATTGAGCCGATTGAACTACAGGGATCCTCATCCCGGCTTTCGCTCGATCCTTCAACGAGAGTCACTTCTTTAACACTGGAAAACCAATATTTCCATTAAAATAAAAGAATGATTCAACTATCTGTAATCAGAGTACACGATCTATCATTTGCACAATCTAAATCTCTAAAAATACATTGTTTTACACCTATGAAATATCTAACAGAAATTTGTAATTTGGTTGTTTTGATTAATTTGATTTAGTGTACATTTTATTAATTAATTATTTAATATACACAGGATGGACCAAAAGTTTGTTACCACCTATTTTTGTGAAACATCAAAATACAATAATTCTCCGAGTTACGTAAGTAATGCGTTCCGTTAACTTCAATTTTACATAAGTTGAATTTGTAAATTGCTTAAGTGTAACTTCGATAGAAAGAAACTGCAATATTTATTATTATTATATGTATGTATTACATATACGTATATTTGTATTATTTATACACAGTATTATTTTATAAATGAAACGTCGTGCAGCAGGATTTACTCGGATATAAACTATAAAAGTATATAGAAAACACATGAAAGAATATAAAAACAAACCAAAATAACACTTGCTGAGTCAATGCCGAGTCTAATTAACATTATGTCGTTGCATGCTACGATGAATGTCGAAGACATTGCAAAAGCCACAGATATGTTCATACTGGTAGTTGTAATTTTCGAGATTTATTACGTAATTGCGAATTTACGTTTTGAATTGAATTTCACGTGATTTTTTAATAGGAAATGATTTTTGACCTATCCTGCATATATATATCGTAAGTGAAATAAGTGTTTATCTGGATTGTCCAATTACTGGGAGTCGATGAAAAAATGCAACTAAAATCCAATAAAAATCGTCCGTCAAAACGAGAAAGAAAACAGCAGGTCCTTCTGCAAAGGCGAGTCGACCCTAGGCCGGTGAGGACCGTTCGGTGGAAACACGTCGACTTCCGTTGGGATGATCACCGAGAATAGGACACCGGTAGCGTTTCGGTGAAGCAATATCCGAGGGTGGCCTCTCCCCCTCCCCTGGAATTACGATGGCCGGACGATAGCCGACCGAAGGTCAGTTAAACTGTTCGGAAACTCGCCGGCTTTCCAATTAAGTAAAGATCCTGGCCTCCTAGGGTCAGGCTCCGACGTAGTTGACCGTGAGTTTAACACTACATAAATCGCGGCCCGTCTTATTGGTCCTTGATCTAATTACCTTCCGATGCTTTTGGCCGCAACTTTGGTCGTCCGTTGATCTCGACCTACTTCGACGACTCGAACCTGCGATTATTTCGATTGTTACGGGCCGGTGACGCGTAATCGCGTGACTACGTGGCCGTGGTGGCGTTTATCGATCGTTCGATCGTCCGAAGTGCTCGTCGGGCCGGGCTGGTCACTCTCCCGGCTGATTTATAACAACACTCTAATAATAATTCATGCGAGCGCCAGGCGATTAACAACCACCGGGCCAACAAAACTGAATAAAATTTATCGGAAATCCCATTCGACGTTGGATGGCGTTTCGTAGCCGCGGATAACGCGATTTATTCATTTCAGCATCATACGTACATACGTCCCGAAAAATATCGCCGCGGCGAGATTCAACGCGCGACGCGTTGAACAGGCGCGCGCGCGCGCACACGCACACGCACGGGGAAACAATTTCAATGTAAGCTATTAACGGAGGCACCGCGATCCAATTAGAACGATTATTTACAAAATGCAAATGGCAATGTTGTCCCCGCTTGGTGTCGTTCCACGCGATGTTGCCCGTCGTTATTTAAAAAACGATGTAACGCGGCAAATGAGAGAATTAATCCGCAATCTCCGCTCCAAGTCCCTAACGTCGTTGTTCCGCCCGCGTTTGTCATGTTTCAACAATTGTGAAACAATTGCGCTCTGTTTATCAAACACCGGCTCCACATATCGCAAGAAACATGAACGTGGAATGATGAAGTTAAACGCCAATCACTGGCGACGGAGAGATGGAAATTTTTAAGGGATCTCTAAGTCCGAAAATTCGTCTCTTTAATCAGGCTGTTTAAAAAACTCTGTTAGATGGCGCTTCGTTGATGTAGAAATATCTATAAATAAAATAGATATTTATACACGTGGTTTAGGTCTAATTGAAAAGAAAGTAATTAACCTTCAAATAAAGCGTATAATCGAAACCGATTGCATTTTGCAGTTTTTTCGACACGTAATCGCGATCGCTCTGTATAATACTAAAACCATATTAAAAAAGTTTGAACCTTTTTTTTTTAACAATTAACCTGTTATTATTATTTGTTTTATTTAGGGTCGTATCGACTGTTTGCACGGCCATTAGCAGTCAACAAAATTCGAATAACACAGAAAGTATAAAAAATATAAAAGAGCAACAAACTAGCATATTGATGTCTGTATGTACATTTACGAACGGTAGAATTAATCTAACCTAATTCTAAATTAAAGTAGAGTTAATCTAAGCTAAATTTATATTAAAGTACAATATACTGTATAACGCAAATTGAAAACATTACAATCGATGATGTAATTTTATATCTTTAAGAGAATGAAGAGTCCTATCAAGGTTTAAACCAGCAGTTCCCAACCTACGCGAAAATAATATTGATAAACGGAGTTAAAATAACAAGACAAAAACAAAATTATGTTTTGATTTACAAGGAGAGACTTGTGTGAAAGTTTTTTTGTGAAATAAGTGGGCATTTATGAGAAGAGAAGGTGCTCATAAATGAAAGACCTAATCAAGGAAGAGAAAAAAGAAAGAAAAAAAATTGGGAATGATGTAGACCGACATGAATCTCACTAGGAGAATCATATTTAATTCCGTACTGAGTCGCATTATTACTCTTCAAAAGATATTCTAGCGAGAAAATCCTATCAAAATTGACAATTTTTATTCTATACTCTAATTTTTACACCTGCTAAAAAATATTGAAAATATTTTGTACATGCAAAATGCAAAGGAAATGAAAGAAAAAAATTTGTTGTTTGAATCATTTCTTGGTTATGAGCTGGCTAGAACAACTTATTTTTCTTTATTAAAGAGAATTGCTGCCTGATGGAAGCGAATGTTTCTCTTAACTTAAATTTACGAAGAATTAGATAATCTTCTTTCAGATTTTCTTCTTTCACAATTGTCAAAATCAACATCGATTCCATCGAATCTATTCATTTCAATCATTACTTTATCAATTATTATGTTAAATCTATTTATTTCAATTACTATTTCAATTGTTATTTGAATTACGATTTAGGTTAGGTCAAACTAAATCTAACCTATAAGAATGAAATAATTCGGTACGTGTTAAACGTTAATAGGATCTGCCACTTTTATCCACGTCAGGGAAACTAAAAAAAAAATAATCACGATTATTTCCGTGAAAGTTTGAAGATGGTGGTTCTTAAAAAAAAAAAAAAAAGAGAGAGAGAGAGAGAGAGAAAGAAAAAAAGAAAAAAGAGTGGAAACTTCCCTTTGGTAATTCGGTTGGCAGGATTCGCGATGTATGTATACGTCAATCGCAGCGCGGTAATGTCAGGGCATCGATAAACGTCCGCGACTACCGACAAACACATAAACAAACATTTACATTTAATTGGTGGGCCGCGTGTCTGACTAATGGCCGGCCGTCTGAGTTTCGAAACGTTTCGATGCGGTCGTCACTCTTCCGCGGTTCATGATCCTCGCGTTCGCGGGGGAAAAAATTCGCTTTCGCATCGAAATCGTGACAGATGTTCAGGAAAGTCGCTCTCCGCCGGTGATTAATCGGGCGGAGACCGAGCGCGAGCTGCCTTCAAATCATGATTTAACGCTCTATTCTCGTCGAACGGCAGCTAGCGAAACCGCACTCGGAAAACAAACTGTGAGAGAGAGAGAGAGAAAGAAAAAACTTCATTCGAAAGAGAGGACAGACAGATTGATTTCGTTAACAGAGCCGAATGAAAACCGGCGTTTCCGCTTCTAACAAAGTATTTCTCCGTTAGAAAAGTTGAAAGGATCCCTCACAAATGTAAGTTCGTACATGGCGCTGTTGCTCCTGGCAATAAAACGATCGACATATTCCCATAAACGAAGATCGAGAACGAAGATCGTTTGATCCGCACGGGTTATCGGGTTCTCGAGACCTAACCGTGTTAGAAGGGTAACTCTAATTGATTTTACTGACACGTTAACTGCTCATTGCCGTCCAACGATCGTAAACGTTCGCGTTGAATACAAATACCTTTCATATCCCTTTGACATCTCTCTTCCCTCCGCCTCACTCGCCGTGTTATTAGCATTCTTTCGTCGAAGCTTATTAAATATTTCCCGAACGATATCACGTATTTCAGGGAACAAAACATTCGAGACATCGTCTTCCTTTACTTTTCTTTCGGAGATATAAATTTGCATAATTACAAAATCACCAAAATTTTGCATCGATCAAACAATGTATCGAGGAGAAGTCCGCGAGGAAGCTCCGCGTTTCCCGGGCGAGAGGAACGTTTCGCCGTGCCGGGCAATAATACAACGATATTTCACATCAAGATCATATTCGTCGCCGGGAGAGAAAAATGACGGTCACCGGGCAACTCCCAGGCGAAATTCATTTTGACAGATTTCATACATTGAATTGATGTTTATATGTCGCGTACGCCGGAAGATAAGCCCGGGCGGGAAAGTGTATACCCTGTGGCACGCCGCGTCTCCGCGTTACGACGGGACAAAACTTTGCCCATCCAGCCGGCCACACCACACACGTATGTATAATCCGTCCGAGGGATCAAATTCTTATAAAGGACGAGGTCGGAGACAAAGGCAGCGAGTCGTTGGGAGGGCCAACTTTAAGGGGTTTTCATCCCTTCTTCGAACTGCGAGTAACCGAATCTTTTGTCCTCCCTGCCTTGTCAGACAACTCGTCGAAGATCTGAAACGGCCAATTGAGAATAGGCTCGACTTCCCTTTGACTTGCTTCGCCAGAAACTGTGCCAAGTATGCTGCTATTGAAATAACAGTGGAGTCACTCGCGCTGGACAGACAACTGGTCTCTTTAATTCAAACCTTCTTCTCTCTTTTTTTTTTTTGAAACATTGCGTTAACCTTCGATTCGAGCAAACGAACTCGGCTACGTAATTGTTCAGTTTCACGTTTCGTATTTGGACCACGTTCAGCACGTTCCGCTCTTTTCGGAAAGAGATAAACTGCTTGCTTCGACAAATATACAGGACGAATAGAAAAAAAAGGGTTCGTAACTTCTAGGGCAGATAATGCATGAAAAAAAAAAGTTCTAATAAACGTGGTCGAAAAATTAATAAACATTGCCATCCAGTGACTATAATTTAACTTATAGTCTAGTATAACAAATGTATAACCTATATTCTAGTGTAATAAATGTATAAAATAACCTATATTCTAGTTAAATACATTAACATTTTGCGTGCTTGTTGTTGAATTATATCATAGATTAAAACTGTATGAACTTTCAAATAAATAAAATAAAATTTTTTACGGTATCAAAAAAGACATTACTTATGGGCAACTCTAATAGTATCAAAGTTATTATCAAAGATCTTTTGTGTCGGTCGAAATACTTGTGAAAATGTTAGAACGCATAGGAAAAAGAACACGTAGAAAATCTCCTGTGATCAGAGAAAGAAGAAATTATAAGGTAAACTACTACTTACATATAGTAGCTCTCGAAGCGAGGAAATTGGAATTTTTTTCAACCGAAACAAAATATTAATGTAACTTTTTTTTTTGAAATTATTAATTTTTCAATCCTTCTTTTCACTCAATGTTTTCGGCGAATACAACCTTGTGAATTCTTTTTTCTATTCAATCTGCGAATATTTATGTCGCCGGAGGGTAAATTTTGGGAGATAATATTCTGCAAAATGTCTCTTCTCCAAACTTAGGAAGGTTGGTCACGTCTGAACAGAGTTAGGTGCAGTATGTTTCTCACGGAAACATATCGTATGGCAATTGCTCGTTAATCGGCCCTCGTCGTCGAAGCGGAGGACGCAAAAGGACGCAAAGGGGGTTGGATATTGTTCGAACCGTTGAGTTACGGTTCCCTGGCCCGGAAGGCAAGGTGGCATTATTCAGATCAAAATATATTTTATCCGTAGTTGGCGCGGCAGCGTCTGGGGCGGTTCACTTTCCCAAAGTTCATTTCCGCCCGCGGCTCAGAATTAGACGCTAACGAATCTTTACGTCCCACCTTTCGTCGCGCAGTCTTCTATGTCAACGCTGCCGGCAGATTTCTACCGCCGTTGGCCTCTCCCCGGGTCGGTCGCGTGAAAATGAGAAGCATTTTCGTGGCTGCCGTGAGCCAACCCCCGGCAACACCGCCACCGCCGCAGCTACGAATTATTACGTTAAACCACGTAACTAGGGGCTGAACGTGTACGTAACTCGGTGCGTATTAACGCGCGACACGCGGCAGTTTCTTGCGAGAACTTTGGAATCAATCAGCGCCCGGCACGGATGCATTCGAGAGAATTAATATCAGCGTCGCGAGCGACATCCGCGCGCCGCGACGTAATCCGTTTAGCGCCGGCAAGCTTGTTCGGCTCGAGTTCGTTCCACGATGGAAAACGATGACGAGAGAGGGAACGACGACGACGACGACGACGACGACGACGACGACGACGATGAGGACGAAAACGACGAAATATCCTTTCGTTTTTTACCTTCATTCTCGTCGATACGTCGTCGTTACTCGCGTTAACGTTCGGACTCTCTCACAGTTTACTGTAATGCAAGATTGTAGGGCGAATAAAGCTGCGTCCGCTTTAAAGCTCGGAATCTCTCAAGTTTGTCAGTATAATACACATTTTTCAAAGAGTTTGCTGTAGTGGACAATATTATAAGACACCTTACGAAATTACTGGTACAAAAGGTGTTTATTATATTCATTGCAGACATTGTTACATACAAATCAAACTCACGTAATTTTTATGTAGAGATAAATTAAATGAATATTTCAACAAATTCATAATTTAAACATACAAATTAAGAATTTCACTTATATGTTACGATACGATTCCACTTGAACAAGATTATAAAACACTATTAATTGTAAGACAATTTTGTCCACTAGTGTATCTAATTTTTAATTTAAAATCCATTCAGATATCAAGTCTCTGCGAATCTTGTAAATTATGGTTCTGACGTAACCTCTTGGAGTAGATAAATCTTCTATTATTTTAATTATTTATTATTTTATTAGTATTAGTATAATCTTCTATGATTTTTTTAAATTGTGATTCAGAAATTCCTATATTTTCAGTCTTTGTAAATGATTACGATTACAGAGGTTGTTTCAAATTCGCACGTAAAATAAAATATTTGAAAAAGAATTTCAAAAAATTACCACGATACGTGACATAACAGTATTTGTTTTGTTACTCTCAAGATTCGTTTAAACAGGTAAGAAAGTGAAGACACTTTTCTTCTTGAAAATGTCGTGCATTGTTGTAGCAACGTAAAAGAATTTACAACAGATTTGAAGAATGATCTAAAACTTAACGATTTTTTTGAGAGGGGAATGAGGCCATTTTATTGAACTGTGAGTGTTAAACTTGAACGACGAAAATTCAAGAAATCGTAAAATTTTCGTCGTTCTATTCGTTTTCGCCTAATATTCAAAATTCAATGAAAAAGAAATTGTACATCAAGTTTTAAAGAGTCGTTGTAAATAGAAAGCTTCGATTCTTCAAGTTCAGTAGATTCAGTTGTACAAAAATTTTTCAACATTTACTGTATTACGCATTTAACACGTTTACATATTTTATATATATTACATATTTAACACGTGTTTCTACGTACTTGACAATTTATGATATTTTCGGGAATAAAAGTGTCTTCGTTTTCCGATTCGCTGTTTGACGTAAAAACACCTTAAAATAAAATAAGTGACACATTTTAAAAATAGAGGCTGCAAGCTTCAAAACGAACCCAAGTATATCATAAAACACGATTTTGTTTCATGATAAAATTGTACTGTTATGACTTAGTGTCCAGATGTACATTTATTGACACGTTGATTTGTCATTTTCAAAAGTAGAAAATTTCCTTGATTTCCAAAATAAATGCTACGCGCAAGAAACGTCAGTTGCTGAAAGGAGAAAATTTCAAGACGTATTTTCGGAACAATTTTTTAATAGTTCTATGAGAATGAAACGTTCTACGAGACGTTAATAAATGAATTCTTCCACTTCGAAATCGGTTTTTACCGGACCAACGCGAACGATCAAAGAGAAATTTCTTCGGTAAACAAAATTCCTTCTCACGATTTTTCAGCTCGAAGGAAATATGGACTATTATAATGGCGCTCTCGAGATAACCGTTTAGCCAAACAGTAAAATATTTCACACGAACGTTAGAGCTTGCATTTATGTTTGTTTTCTATAAAATAAATATGGCCGAAGTTATAGTCTGCCTCAATTAGCACCATATCTCTCGAGAATATCTCATAGTTTTGAACAGCTCTTCAGGTCACAAATTAATACGTCAAACACAAAAAATATGTTTCGGAAATATTTCACTGCACTCGACGATATTTTCCTCGAAAATTTACGTTCTCATCGAAGTCGAACAAACGCGAACTGGACGGATTCAGAGACGACGACGCTTCGAAAAAGTTTCTCGACGAAAAACACGAGACGAATTTTTTTGACATTTTCCTGCAAAGTCTTTCCAAAGACACATTCCAAAAGAAGACAGAATCTCGACTGTAACTTCTCTGAAATTCATGAAAGAAAACACGAGCAAATAAAAGTGGAGAATTCTTCTGATCTCGGCGCAAACCTAAATAAAATACAATTGGTCAAAAAAGTATTGACACTAGTTTGTAAAGACAAATGATTATATACTCTTTCGTCAAAATTTCCTTTCTTTCGAAATTTCTTTCAATGAATAAACGAGTTCAATATCTGTACGGGAAAATAATATTGGTAATGGCGAAAAATACCAGAGAAAGGAGTTAAAATAAAAACACAAAAGCTTTATAGAGTTTTGCTTTACAATCCTGTTTTAATACTATTTTTATTTGTTTTGATTTTATGTTAGGGCTATTATGAAAAGTGAAATCGAAAATAAAAGCCTACAAATGTCGCCAAGTTAATTTGAGTCCTTTGATTATTTAACTAACCTAAGAAATTAGAAAATCAAAACAAAATTTTTTTGAGCGATGGGTGAGATTTTATGATTTAATCAAGAGTTGCGGGAGATGAAAAAGCTGCTTTAAACCATTAAAAATATTTTATATTCTCCTCAAATACTACACGATAGAGCTACAAAGAAAATTCCCCTTTCTGATCCTCGAATTTTTGTATTACTTGCGTTATTGTTGTATAATGTCGTTATTGAAAATTGCCATTGTATCCTTACGTAGTAAGTAAACGATTTATGGAAACAAGGTTCTTCTTCTTTTTTTGATTCACGTACAAATGTGCAAATATTTGGGGGAAATGTCGGAAAATCTTGATAGAATCGGCAGTCGATCTGCGCGACTATTGGTGCTCGTTACTTTTTATTAAACAGATCATCGCGAATCCACGGGGTGGAAAATATCGCGGAGCAGAGAGGAAGATCAAAAGGGAAACGCCGTGAAAAAAAAGGAAAAAAAAAGAAACTTTGTTCTTTCCTCGATAATTACGGCCCTTGCGCGTCGACGTTACGGCGCGCGCCTCCGACTCACTCGACGAAAAGCTCGCGAGCGTGTACATACACACGCCGTGGCAATAACTAATAATACCGTGAAGCCAATTTCGAGGTGTCACGAGAAATGGCTTCTATATCATTCGACCGCGCACGGCGTGCACACTTCCAATTTCCAATTTCATTGCCACGGCACGCGCAATGTTATACGTAGCCGGTGGTGGTGCCGCGCGAATTCGCGAACGCCGCTAAATGATCATTGCATTAACCCAGGACGATAAATATTTAATTGCGCGGGGCGGCAGCCTGCTCAATTTTCCACGGGATTAATCGTTCGTATGTAAACCACGCTGATTCAATCAACCGTGATCAGCGAGACGTCAGATTTTTCTACGTGCAACCTGACCACCGACAGGGCGAGGCGGGGCAGGGAGTATCGTCACCGATGTTTGTTACACTCGTTTTGTTAAACAGTCCGACGAACGCGCGAAAATGGTTTTCACATCGCTGCGGTGTACGCTGCCGCGGGCGATATCGTTGAAAATCGTGGATTTAACAACGCCCGATTGCCCGATCGTTTAAACAGATTTCGAAACGTGTGTTTCCTTTTGAAATTTCCGAAGCTGTTTCATACCGTACGTACGCGTATGTTATCGGGTTTTTTTCTTGCGTATCAGATACCGATTAAACAGCGATAAAAATCATTCTTTAATTCTGAATCGAGTGTTCATCAAAAATTTCGACGCCAGCAACTCGGCTTGGAATTTAATTTGTATTTGTGACAATACGATTGTATGATCCAAGTGCACCCAATTGATTTTCGTTGAGAAAGAATCATTGTACACCCGTCCCTCCATTTACGGGGTACTTTTTTCTTTTACCGCGGTAAATTCTAACACTATTCGCGCGGTATTTTTTATACACGATATCATTTTTTGCGCGATTTGAATTTACGCGGCTGGGAAATACAGTGGAGACGTTGTTGACGAACGAGCCTTAAAACTTGGCAAGAAATAAAATTTGAGAACGAACAAAAATGAACAATGAAAATGAATGAACTTGCGAATATTTCAAACGACGAGAATAATGAGTTTGTGTCAATTGAAAAGAAAAGAAATTGTTCGCTTTGGATTACAGTAGCGACAGTGACACCGAATAAAATTTACTTTCGTTTTCTGAAATGATATTATTCTTTTTTTTTTTTTTGTTAACCTATGTGAAATAAATATGTATAGCTCTTCTTTTCAATATTTTGTTTTCTTTCGTAAACTGACAGACTCTATTTACGCGAGTTCGCGTGGCAACGTTACGAAAAAAATTATGAAATTATGTGGCAACATTTCGTAAATCGAAGGTGGTTGCTTTTCAAGCTGCGACAGAAATGACGTAACGCCCAAAATGTTTCGCAACATTGAAACACGTATTTAGATTTTACGCGATAAATTCGACGAGTCGTCGAGTAACGAGTCGAGTTCAATTTCCCAAAGGAAACGCTACTTTCGCGACGTAAACATCCGGAGGCAAAGGGGACAACAAATAGCCTCAACAGTTCGCACTTGGTCGAGGGTTTCCATAGGACTCTCTCAATGAACTCTCTCTCTCTCTTTCTTTCTCTCTCTCTCGCGCGCGCGGGTCAATCGACGATTGATATAAAAGAGTTCTCGGTATCGTGGCCGCGCACGAATCCCTCGAATCTCTGGGAAAACCAGCTAAATCACCCGTGCCGAGGGTAAACCGAGCCAGAGATTTGTGCGCTTGTAAGCCTGGACTCGATCTATTGCGAACGATTGGGCGGGATAAAAGGAATGCCTCGTGACCGTTCCTTTCCACCCCCGAGTCGATGTCTTTTTCCCCTTGAGATTCTCGACGTGATCTCGCGATCATCTCTACCACATCATGCGACACATCAGTCACCGGTGGCTTTGCTTTTGATTTCTTCGAACGCGTTTCCCATTGCTGAACAGAATGTACAGGGTGTTTCATTTTAATTCGTCCAAAAAATTGTCTCTTGCAACTGTTCATTGTTCGAAAAACGCAGAAACAGCGATATATAAAGCATTCATATTGTCCTTGTCTCTCTGTGCGTAAATTTTATAAAATTCAAACTACGCTATCTTCGAAATTAAATTTCGTCCACATATGTACTATTTTTTTCCATCAATTGACACGTAAAAGAACGTACGATTCCATTTGAAAAGAAATCTGACAAGAACTCGGAACGGAAGAAATTTCATTTCAAACAATTAATAGTTGCTGACGTCATTCCGTGTATAGGGTCATTTTAATTCGTCTCTTGCAACTGTTCATTGTTCGAAAAACGCAGAAAAACCGATATATAGAGCATTCATATTGTCCTTGTCTCTCTGTGCGTAAATTTTATAAAATTCAAGCTACGCTATCTTCGAAATTAAATTTCGTCCACATATGTATTATTTTTTTCCATCGATTGATACGTAAAATTTGAAAAGAAATCTGACAAGTAAGAAGTCGGAACGAAAGACATTTTATTTCAAACGTTTTTTCAATTCTCATTTTAATTCTTCTAAAAAATTGTCTCTTGCGACTGTTCGTTATTCGAGAAAAGACGCAAAGAAGGATAAGAGCGATATTCTTGCATTCATATTGCCCTCGTGCACAGGTTTTATAAAACTGAACTTACGATATTTCCAAAATTAAATTTTTTCAATGTACATAATACTTTTCCTTAATCGATTGATACGTAAAACAATGTACAATTTCATTTGAAAAAAAGCAGTGGCTAAACGTGTCCACTTAAATAAAGCGGATAAATCTGGTAAGTCACAAATCGGTACGCGAACAAATTTCCTACGCAATAAATACTTTTTTCAAACAATAAAATAGTTACGAAGATCGTTGCGTGAATGGATTGACTCACTAGCCAGTCATACGCGATTCCTCTTGACTGCTCTCTTAACTTCTCTCCGAGAAATACGCAAGATAGAAACGTAAGACAAAAGAAACTTGACGAACGAAGAGAGAAAAGAAACGTTTAAACGTACACGGTTTCGAGTTGTGGAGATCACTCGAATCGGGCGACGTTAATGAAACCGGCTGAAATCTGCACTCGAAGGCTCTGAACGCCTTCTATGACTACGTGGCTTCCTCTAAATCGGCGATCGGAAGGATCCCCGATCCGTGTGTTGATGGGAGGAAAAAGCGCGAGGGAGCGGAAACGGATTCGCGGTTCCGCAGCCAAAGATTATCCCCTGACTGGCGTCTATACGCGTTTGCCTCGGTCTGTGAAAGGCCAGGTAATCCGTCGTCGTCTGGAACGAATTTATCGGGGTAGTTCGCGAGGGGTTGGAGAGGAGGAGAAGGAGAAAGAGGAGGAGGAGGAGGGGGTGGCGGCGGAACGAGGAACGCCAAAGATTTGCTTTTCCGATTGAACGTATCCTGGGCGTTGGTTGCGCGAAAGAGACAGCCACCGGCGCGGAGAAAGATCGGGACGAACGATCGAGGCAAAGCCGCTGGAAGGTAAAGCGTCTTTCGTCGCCCGAACGATCAAAGTCGAAGGAGCTCGTAATCACCAAAAGGATGCTCTCTTATGGATTTCTTATTCGGATTCAATTTAAAGCCATCCGGCCGCGTGATTCGCCGGCTGGGGAATTGGCATCATCGCGGACAATCGAGTTTCTCGGTCATTGGTTTTTCTAAGCCAGGCTAACCTCCC
>CAJDYZ010006093.1:10170-22708 GCA_903986555.1 Heterotrigona itama
GACGATATAATATTATTTATCGCCCATGAAATATTACAGCCCACAGTAAGTTTCGGGGCTTACAAATTACTATTCAAAATTCTCGACGTTCATTCTGCCAATATATTATCTCGATCTAATGGTCCTATATTGTTCTACGCAACATGGGGATTACCATGAACACAATTTTTTGATACATAACGACGATCTAATAATGTTTATTGACCTTGTAACATTATGGTTCTCCGTATCGTTTCGGGTATTACACATTATCATTGAAAAATTTCAATCTTTCATTTCTCAATATATATATTCGAAGTGATGGTCTTAAATTATTCTACGCATTCCCGATCACAATGAATACAATTTTTTAATATACGTTGATTTAATGTTGTTTAACAAGCCTGAAATATTACGGCGATCCAATACGTGGAATGAGGTTTACATGTGGACGTCGATAATTGTCGAAATATGAATCAATACATTAAATGTATTTGATGTTCTTAAGTATTTCCAAGCATCGCCGGGACCACTATGAATACATATATTCTTTCATATATATCAATGATCTAAGTTTACTCATCGACGTTGTAATATTACGGTCCTCCGGTACAGTCCGGAGCATATATATGACCATGCAAAGTTGTTGCCATTCATTCTGTAAATATAATATCTCGACCCGTTTGTCATATATAATCTACGCATAGCCAGTATTACAATGGTTTCAATTATTTAATATGTAACGACGATCTAATATTTTTTATCGGCCCTGAAATATTACGGTTATTTTCGCTTACATATGACACTTCAAAATTTTCGACATTCACTCTGTCAGTATAATGTCTCGATATGAGTATCCTATGCCATTCCACGCGTTGTAGGGATCACTATGAACACAATTTTTCAATGTATAACGGTGTTTTAACGTTATTTAGCGAACCTGAAATATTATGTTCCTCAGGTACGGCTTTCAATATTTGCGAAATTCATTGTGACAGCATGCTATGTCGATCTGACATTCTTATATTATTCTATATACTATTCTTCGCATGGAGCGGGGGGTTGCTATGAATACAATTTTTTAATATGTATCGACGATCTAATACTCTTTATCTACTATTTATCTAATACTATTTATCTACCCTGAAATTTTGGGCCTTCGATCCAATACGGATCAGGGCTTTCACATTACTATTCAAAATTTTCAAAATTCATTTCAATTATATCCAAATTAATGGATATTCATTCTATTAATATATTACATCGGTCCGTTGAACATATATTATCCTACGCATAGCGGGATTCACAATCTGCACCATTTTTTATACATTAATATCATCTTATACTATTCATCTGCCATGAAATATTGCGGTACCTGGAATATTTTGGTTTTGGATTTACATATGACCGTTCAATATTTTCAACATTCATTTTGTGAGGTTATCATATAGATCTGATGGTTTGTTTTATTCTACGCTTCGCGAAGATCACAATGTACTATATGTTTTTGAAAACAAATATGATCTAATATTATTTTGCACAATAATATCATCTGATAATATTTAACGTCTCTGAAATTTAGAGTTCGGGGCTTACATATTACCACTCAAAGCTTTCGACACCCGTTCTTCTAATATATTGTATCGATCTGACCATCTTATATTGTTCTAGGAATCGCGAGGATCACAATTGAAGCTATACATAGCTACACCGAAATATTAAGGTCCTCCAATACGTTTCGACTCCTATATATGGCAAGAAAATTTTGGACATTATTTCTATCAATATGTCATATCCATCTGATTGTCTTATATCACTCTGCGCACAGTTGCGATTACTATGAACACATTTTTTTTATTTACAACGACGATTTAATATTATTAATTGACTACGAAACGGTTTACGATTTTCCGGAACTTGAAAAGAGGTTCACTTGCGCCTCCTGAAAATACCCGACATTAACCATAAGAATACATAATCTCTATCTGATTGTCATGTATTATTCTAAGCAACGCGGCAATCACTATGAAAACAATTTTAAAAAAGTAGATGCACAAACAGTATTTATCGATAAAATATTACGGTGAACCGGTTCGTTAAAGGTGGTGTACATACATCCTTTGAAATTTCTCGACATTCTCCGCACAAATGAATTATTACGATCAGGTGATCTTATAATTTTATACGTATCAATTTGAATATAATTCATAAATACGTTACGACAATCTAATATTATTTACGGAAACTGAAATGTTATGGTGTTCCGGTATGTTGAATGAGGATTAAAAATGCTACTTGAAGATATTCGACATATATCGTATCAATGTATTTAGACGATCTGACCTTTTTTTAAAACTATTCTATATTTAGCAGGGATCACTATGAACAGAGAAAAATATGAACAAAACTTATTAAATATAATAATGGCCTAATATTATATATCGATTCTGAAAAATTACGGTACTTGGAATGAGATTCGCATATGTCACTTCATAACTTTAGAAATTCATTCTGTCAATATAACATATCGATCTGTTGGTCATTTTAAATTTTACGCAACGCGAGGTTCCCAAGTTTCACCATTTTGTTCTATGTATCATCCAATGTTATATATCTAGCCTGAAATGCAACGGACGACTAGTACGAGAAATGACATTTACATATGACCGTTTATAATATTCGACATTCATTCTGTCAATATATCATATCATCGTCTTATATTATGCATGGCAGGGATAACGACGAACACCATTTCATTGTACATAAACATAATCTAACGTTATTTATCGAGCTTGAAATATTTCGAAATTCCGTTTGGAAGGAAGAAACTTTCATATGACACTTCAAAGTTTTACACACTCTTTCTGTCAATATATCATATCGATTATATGGTCTTATATTATTCTGCAATACTCAATGATATTTATGTAAAAAAAATAGTGTTCATTGTGAACACCGTGACGCGTAGCCAAATATAAGGCCATATTACCGATATGATATATTGACTGAATGATTGTAGTAAATTTTGAAATGACATAAGTAAACCTCATTCCACGTACCGGAACTCCGTAATATTTCAGGCTCGATAAAAAGTATTTGATTATATTTGTGTACAAAAAAATGATTTTTATTCTGAACACCGCGGTGAGTATAATAATTCATAAAATTTATATGATATATTGAAAGAGTGAATGAGGAAAATGTTCAAGAGACATATGGAAAAGGACTCATTCCACCTACAGGAAATCCACAATATTTTAGCGATAACATTAGACTATATACGTGTAAAAAAATGGTATTGATTGAGAACTCCGCGACGAGCAGAGTAATATAAGTCCATAAAATCGATACGATACTTTGACAGAATGAATGTGAAAAAATTTGAATGTTCATATATAAATCTAATTCCACGTCCCGGAACGCAGTAGTAATTCAGGCTCGGTAGAAGATAGTGGATGAGGAAAGTAGTTATGTACAAAAAAAATGATGCTCTTCGTGAACAGCGTGATGCGTAGAATAATATAAGGTAATAAAACCGACATGATATATTGACGGTATGAATGTGCAAAATTGTGAATGGTCAGGTATACACATTTCACCTAGCGTATCTCAGCAATATTTCAGGCTCGTGAAATGTACAAAAAAATTTGGCTGTGCACCACGCGATGTGTAGAATAATGTAGTACCATAAACGTTGTATGATATATTAACAGAAAATATGTGGAGAATTTTGAGAGGTAATATGTTTATCTCATTCCACGTAAAGGAACTACGTAGTTTTCAAGCTCGAAAAATAGTATTAGATGATATTAAGTAAAAAAACATAATGTTCGTTGTGATACGCGCTGTGCGTAGAATAATACAAAACCATAAAATCGATATGATATGTAGACATAGTTAATGCGAAAGGTATAGAAACGGCATATGCAAACCTCACCCAAGCTAGCGGAACTCCGTAATATTTCAAGCTCGATAAATAATATTAAACGATATTTATATACAAAAGAATCGCGGTCGTTGTAAACACCGCGATTTGTCGAATAATGTAAAAGAGTAAATTCTGTACGCTATATTGACAGAATGCATATGGAAAAGAGTTGAATGGGCATATGTAAACTTCATTCCACGTACTGGAACTCCGTCAAATTACAGGCGCGATAAATAATATTAGACGGTATTTATGTAGAAAAAAATATTACTTATGTAGAAGTGTCACATGTGAGCTTCTATCCGTCCGGCAGGACAGCAAAATTACACGGTAGATGAATAAAATTAGATCGTATCTATACTTAGAGAAACTGTGTTTACAGTAACCACCGACATGCGTGAAATAATATAAGAGTATCTGATCGTGATAATATTGTTAATGCGGCGAATTTCGATGTAGACCGTCTTTCACGAACCGGAACATCGTAGTACTTCAAGGCCAATAATTTATATTAGTTTGACTTTACATATTAAGAAATATTCTTCATAATGAGCCCAGTAATGCGTTAAATAACATAAGCCAAGTAGGTCAGGTTAATATGAAGGTACTGTGAATGTAGAGAATATTCAGAAAGCGTATATATACATATTGCCACGAACCGGAACATCGTATTATATCAGGGTCGATAAATAATATTTGGTCACCGTTATATATTAAAATATTGTCTACATAGTGAAACTGTGATGCGCAGAATAGTAGGAGAAAATCAGATCAAAATGACATATGACAGAGTGAATTTCGAAAAATTTGGATAGTCACACATAAGCCCCGAACAGTACTGGACGACCGTAATATTCCAGGGAAAATAAATAATATGAGATCTTCGATATATTTCGGAGAATTGTGTTCATAGTGATTTCCGCTTATCGTAGAATAACGCAGAAGAACTTATCCGCTTGTCGTAGAAGAACATCAGATCGTTATGATATACTGACAGAATGAAAGCCTAAAATACCGAATTATAGCACGTAAGCCCCGAACCGGAAGACCGCAATATTACATCTAATATTGTTTCCGATATATAATATTAGATCCCCATCATGTATTAAAACATTGTATTCATAGTGGTCCCTGCGTAGGTAGACATAAGAACATCAAATCGAGATAATACTTTGTTAATGTGATATAGAGAATGTTAAACAGTATTGTAAACCTCATTGCACCTTCCGTAATATTTCAGAGTCGATGAAAGATATCCGAGCTGCCTTGTGTACTGAGGAATTGTGTTCACAGTGATTCCCGCGATACGTAGAGTAGTATAAGACCATCAGGTGAATATAATATATTTATACGGTGAATGACGAGAACTTTCAATGAGCATTAGTCAACGTCATTTTATGTACAGAAAACCGCAATTCAGATTCGATACATAATAAGACATCATATTTATATATTAAAAAGGCTTAGATATGACCATTCAGATCTTCCGACACTCATTCTGTAACATTGATTTTAATGTCTTATATTATTTTATCATGATAAACAGAATTTCTTCATATTCAACTACTATCTAATATTATTTATCGAGCCAAAAACATTGCGGACCTTCGTTGTGGTACGGGGCTTACATATCAACCTTCAAAATTTTCGACATTCATTCTGTCAATTATCATATCGATTTTATGATCCTATATTATTCTACGCAACGCAATGATCACTTTTTTGTACACAAATATCATCTAATATTATTTATCGAGCCTGAAATATTACAGATTTCCGATAAGTGTTATGATGTTTTCATACGATTCTTCAAAGTTTCATACATTAATCGTATCAATATATTTCGATCTGATGTTCTTATGCTATTCAACGCATCGCGGCCGTTACTACGTATCACAATTTTTTAATATGTAACAACGATTTAATAATATTAATCGTGCCTGAAATATTGCGAAGCTCCGGTTCTGTATTGGGCTTACATAAAACCATTCAAAATATTAGACATTCATTCTATCAATAAGTTGTTGATTCTTGCGAAAGTCCATTTTGATATTGTCGGAAAATCTGCTAGTCACTCTTTTACAAATAAAACATTATTTAAATCTAGACCACACCTTTCGAAGGTCTACAAAGTTCGTTGGTCAGGAAGCGACTTTTTGAATAAACACTGCCGGTCGCCAACAAGACGTCAGGCCGATCAACACATCGATATTCATAATTAAGGAAACATCTTCAGTCGATGTACCAACATCATGTCGGCGTAACACTCCTCGATATTATATATTGACAGAATGAATTTCAAAAGACTGAGGTGTCACATGTATGCTCCGAAACTTACCGGAAGACCATAAAATTTTAGGGTTAGATCGTCGATTATATAATGTTATATCGATTATATAATGTTACATCTTGCTGAGGTTTGTTTCGACATCATCGGGAAATGGACTAACATCTTTTGTACAAATAAATTTATTTGCATCTGGACTACCCCTTCCGAACGTCTTCACAGTTCGGTGGTCAGACTATTTACTTAAAAATTGCCGGTCGCCAGTGAAACGATCGCTCGACCAATACATCGATTTTCATAATCGAGGAATATCTTCAGGCGATGTACCTACTTCATGTCGGCGTAACACTGTTCCACCCTTCAAAGCGGTCCCGCCCGCGACGACTTCAGTTCTAGTGGCTGAGTTCATAGGTCTCAATTTTTGATTTCATTCTGTGGTTGCACATTTCAAACTGATCCAATAATCATTGTGCAACCGCCCGGTGTTTCTGTCTGAAGAGGAAGTACACAAAACCAAATAAAATATCTACTTGAATGGTCCCAATCAGACTTCAACTCCTCGATATACAACTTAAGGGAGTCGTCGGCAATTCATCGAGAAAGGATAGTTGTATTTCTTTCTTGTGTCCACTTGTATTCTCTTCCTCTTGGAGTTTCTTCAGATCCAAAATGCAGTATTTATTGCTTCGAAGTCGTCAACGATTCGAGCGAGACTATATGAACTATCCTCGGTTTTAGGAGAACAAACAATCTCGTACATCAACTCGTTCAGTCGTTCCTTAACCAGATATGGGTCTTTCCAATTAGATTGTAATTTTGAACATTTTTCTTTCGTGCGTTTTGGGTAATTTACCAAACTTGTTCTCCTAATACGAAGGAAATTGATCAGGAATAAATGTTGTACCAACTCTTCATTTTATCAGTGCGAAGATGCATTCCTCGCGCACAAAATTGTGGACTTCCTTAAGTCTTTCTTTCGTTTCACCTACAAAGATGTCCTAATCCAAAGTAATGGGTGCCGATCCTCTCAAGAAGTCAAGAAGAAGACGTAGCACGTGTCCCATATGTATCAGGGTTGGCGTATTGAGTCGTCTCCTGCCGAGAAAATCGGTACGTTAGGAGGCAGAGCGGAATCCTCTGGTACCAATTCTTCTGATTATCCATAACATAGTGGGATATTGCAACAAAGTCCTTATTATTCTCACAATGAGTCCGTTCGCCTGAGGCTGAAGTAAAGTTGTCCTTTTCTTCTTGACTCCATTTCGGCGTACCACCTGTCTCAGGGGAGCTCCAGCAATTGTTGTCGTTCGCTTATTTGGTAACGAAATCACCTCCGACATTTTAGAAAAATAATCCACAACAACCAGCGCCTAGTTATATCTACTTGATGACGTAGGCAAGGGACCTACAATGTCGGACGTGTAACTCTCAAGTGGTGCCCTAACATTATAAATCCTAAGCAGTCCTCTCTTTCTTCTTCGCCGTACAGGCATGACAGTGAAAACACCACTCTTCAAATTCAACTCGGTGGGTAAGCCTGAAGAATTTTTGTCACATTTAAGCAAGGGTCTTGCGTACACCGAAATGTCCTCCTGCGAGAGCCTCGTGTTATTCACACAGCGCTTGTTCCATTCTGTTCCTTATTACCACTAGCAAAAGAGATATGTCCTCACCGAGAATGGATTTCCATTTTCGAAAAAGCACTCCTTATTGTACATCCAGGGAAACCCATATCTCCCAGAAGTATTTGGTTGTTGGTGAAAATGCAGAAAATTCTTCCAAAGTAGGTTTCAAACCTTCGTCCTTTTTCTGCAGAAGGAAATCGATTTCTTCGACATCTACCTGGAGTTTTCGATAGTCGTGAACTGCTGTGAATCGCTAAAAGTGGCATAAGCCAAACGCTTGATATCAATCGCCAATTCATGGATGGACTGCCCTTTTTGCTGTTTACATGATTGAAAATGGAAATAACTTTAATTTAAAATGCTTTTTTCCCCTGATATTCTGGAGTTCCATGAAAGAAAATGGTAATCAGAACACCTCGTTCCGGTCCCACTAATGATTTCAACAAAGCAAAAGTTTTCTTTGTGCTTTCTAACCGTCCACACACGCGACCGCCTCAAATTGAATTTTATGTTCCTCCTATGAGGTCTTCCCATCGAACGTATGCTGCCTCAATGTGTATTCCAATTCCGGGCGTTGTGGGACCGACTGTAAAGCAGGTTGAACCGCGATCCTAGAAATCTATCTTAGAATCTCGACTTTCCAAAGGGACCGAAGCCGAAATTTGTTAGGTCAACATCGCGGTGAGCGCCTGTAGTTTGGTCTCGATGGCTCTACATCCAAGACCGCTTTTTCAATCACTTTTTTTTCTGCGATGCGGGAGCGTCATTGCTCCCATTGTTCTTCGGCTAGTTCAAAATGCTTCTCTAGGTAAAGGCTCAAAATTTCTTTGAATGTAGCGAAGAGGCGTACCAGATGATCCGATACCTCTGAAAGCGAAGTTAGCAGAGGAAACTCTTTCCACATTTCCACCCCCATTCCACTTCAGACACCAGCGTTACGCATTCTGTACCTCCGGTGTCAACAACGACAGAAAACCAAAAAATAAATTAGAACCAAAAAATAAATTAGAACAAATTAAACTTTCTCTACATCTGGATTACAACTTCCGAACATCTACAATATACGGTTGTCAAAGAGCAACTATTTATTTAAACATTGTCGATCGCCAACGAAACGACCGGCCGATCAATACATAGACATTCGTAATCCAGGCAGGATTTGCAGTCGATTTAACAATTTCATGTCGGCATAACACTATTAAAAAATGGGTTCATAGTGATCCAAGCGATGCGCAGAACAATATAAGACCATCAGATCCAGATAATATACTGATACGGTAAATGACAGAATATTCAACGAGCATAGATACATCTCTTTTCACCTACCAGAACACCGTAATATCAGAGTCAATAAATTATATTATATCTTCGTTGTATTTAAAAAAAATTGTGTTCGACGAGATCCTTGCGATGCACAGAATAATATAGGACCGTCAGATTGATAATTAATTGAAGATGATATTTAAATACAATAAAATTATGTTCATTGACACATGAATAGCGTAGAATTATACGTGTTTATCAGATCGATATTATATATTGACGGAATAAATGTCGAAAATTGTGAATGTAATCCTCACTGCACGTACCGGACATCCTTAGTATTTCAGATTCTGTATATAATACTATATGAAGTCTGTGCACAACAAAATGGTGTCCATTGTGAACCACTCGATGCGTAGAATAATGTAGGACGTTCAAATCGATATGATATACTGACAGAAAAAATGTCGAAATTTTCTGAAGTGACATATATAATCTCCGAAATATAACGAAGGACCATAATATTTCATGGTCGGTAAATTATATTATACTGTCGTTATATATAATAATTATTTTCATTGTTATCCCCGCAATGCGCAAAATAATATAAGACCATCAGGTGGAGATAATATACTGAAAGAATGAATGTCGAAAGTTTTGAATAGTCACGCTAGTAAACCACGCTACGTATCTGAGGATAATAATATTTCAGTTCCTATAAACAACATTGGAAGTAAAATTACGTCGTCTTCGTTTTAAAAAATTATGTTCATTGTGATTACCGCGATGCGTAAAATAATATAAGGCAACCATATTGTGAAAATATATTGACGGAATGAATGTCGAAAGTTTTAGATTGCAATCCCCGGAACGTACCAGAGGACATAATATTTTAGTTCCTGTAAATAACATTGGATGTTCATATATAAAAAAAATTGTATTCACTGTGAATTCCGCGATGCATATAATGACATAAGTCCATCAGATCAATATAGTATATTAACAGAATGAATGTGAAATGTTTTGAAGTGCCATATGTGAGCTCAAAAATGTGCCGCCGGACCGTAAGATTTTAAGCTCAATAAAAAATATTAGATTGTCATTATGCATTAAAAAATTTTACGTATTGTATTTCCCGCGATGCGTAGAATAATGTAAGGCTATCAGACCGAGATAATATATTGACAGAATGTCGAACGCTATGAATTACCATATGGGATTCCCGAATCGTACCGGGTAACCGCAGCTTTTCGCGGTCGATAAATACTATTAGATCGTCGTCATATACTAAAAATTTGTATTCATTGCGATCTGCGCAATGCTTAGAATAAATATGATCATCAGACTGAAATAATATATTGATATTGTGAAAGTCGAAAGTTTTTTAGGGAAATATGTAAATTTCATTATTTTTCCAGGAAATCCGTAATATTTCGGGATCGATAAACAATATTAGATTATATTTATGTACGAAATTAAGTTATTCATTGTGATCTCAGCGATACGTGGAATAATATAAGACAATCAGATTGATATTATATGTTGTCAGAATGAATGTAGAATATATTCAACCATCCCTTGTAAAACCCGAGCTGTTCCGGAGGACCCTAACAATTCAAGGTCAATTAATAGCTTTATATTAATAGCGTTATATATATAGGTCAATTAATAGCGTTATATATTAAGCAATTGTGTTCACAGTGATCCCCCCGATGCATAGAATAATATAAGACCATCAGATCAATATGATATATTGAATAAATTTTGAAAAAATTGAATTGCCGTTTGTAAACCTCACTCCAGGTGGCGGAAATCCGTAATATTTCAGGCCTGATAAATAATATTAGATGATATTGATGTACAAAATTGGAGATCATTGTGCACACCGCCTAGAATAGTATAAGACAATAAAATATATGTGATATATTACCAGAATGAATGCGGATAACTTTGAAGTGTCATTTGCATGCCCCGACACGAACCGGAGGACTTTATATTGCAGGGTCTATAAATAATATTTGGTCTTCTTCAAATACATTAAAATTGTGTTCATTGTGACCCCGGGTTGCGTTGAAATATATAAAACTATCAGATTATGATAATATATTAATAGAATGAGTGCCCAACACTTTGAATGGAAATTTTTAAACTGCGAAATGTACGAAAGTGCTCTAATATTTCATGTTCGTTAAATAATATTTGGCTGTCGTTAAATACCAAGAAATTGTATTCATTCTGATCTCGCGGTGCGAAGAAAGAAATAAGACCATCAGATTTGTATGATAACTTTTTGAATCGTCATTTGCGTATCGTTACACGTATCGTCACTCCGTAACAATTCATGGTCGACAAATTACATTAAATGATATTTATGTACAAAAGGATAGAATATATTGCGAATCCCACGATGCATGGAGTAACATAAGGCCCTAAGGTGAAAAATTTTGAAATGTCGCATGCAAAACCTCATTCCACGTTCCGGAAATCTGTAGTATTTTAGGCAAGATAAATAGTATTAGATGATATATACGTACAAAAAGATGGTATTTATTACGAACCCTGAGATGGATAGAATAACATAAGACCATAAAAGCGTAACGATATACTTGCAGAACGAGTGTGGAAAATTTTGATTTGTTACATGTAAAGCAGATTTCACGTACCAGGAAACCGTAGTACTTCACGGTAGATGAATAATATTAGATGAGATTTATGTACAAGACAGTAGTGTTCATTGTGAAATCCGCGGTGCGTAGAATAACATAAGACAGTAAGATCGATATCATTTGATGACAGCATGACTTTGAAATATTTTGAAACGTCGTATGTGAACCTCATTTCACGTTACGGAACTCCATAATATTTCATCCTTGATATATAATATTAGATGATATTTCTTTACAAAGAATGATGTCCATTGTAAAAGGCACGATACGTAAAATAATATAAAACAACAAAATAGATGTGATATAATGACAGAATTAATGTGGAAAATTCAAAATTGACTTATGTAAACCTCATAACGTACCAGAAATCATTAACACTTCAGGCTATATAATTAGATGATATCTTAGTACTGAAGAATGTCGTTCATTTTGAACGCCACAACGCGTAAAATAATATAAGACCTTAAAATCAAAATGATATCGTGACAGAATCAATGTGGAAAAATTTGAATTATCATATGCAAACTTCATTCCACGTAACGGAATATCGAAACATTTCATCCTTGATAAATAATGTTAGATGATACTCTTGCACTATAGAGTTCTGTTCATTGTGAATGCTACCATGCGTAGAATAATATAAGGCCAAAAATCAATATGATACTAACAGAATGAATGTGAAAAAATTTGAAGCGTCAGTGGTAAAGCTTATTCCACCTGTCGGAACACCGTAATACTTCAGAATCTATAAATTATTCTAGGTTATATTTATGTAGAAAAAAGTGGAGTC
>CAJDYZ010006103.1:16338-44100 GCA_903986555.1 Heterotrigona itama
CTTCAAAGACTTCAAATTCGAGTTCAAAAGAAGGAGAACACAAAGCGAAGAAATGCTATTAATCACGTAGCAATATTGGACATAATTTTGTCCAACGCAGTATTTTCTATTGTTGTTTTTCAATTGAAAAGTACACGATAAGTAGCAGTTTATTTATCTAGTCCCTTTAGTTCATCATTTGTTTCGATTTGACATCATTTAACATCATCTAATCAATATATTTGAAGAGACTGAAAAAATTTATTACTTTTTTATTCAAAACTGCTATCTTTTGTTTAGAGAAAGAATTCAAAGATTGCCTAATATATGGAATAAATGCATAGAAAGTAACGAAGGTAACTTCTTAAACTAAAATATATTTCAGTTTTCTGTAAATAATTTCTACACCTAATAGGAAGTGTAGGAACTATAGGAAAATAATGAAAATTATCCACTAAATATTAACTTCAATAATGCTTCAATTTTATTGAAAAAATTGTCAATGAATTAAGTGAAATATTTAGAAATAGAAAAATAATCTCAATTTGCCAAACGAAATGAATTCTCACTAAGTTGCCAATAATTTTCTAATTTTACTTTCTGTAAATAATTATTTATGAACTGAGGTGTGTACTATATATCAACGTTTCATTAAATTTTATTTTATTTATTACTTCACTTTACGAAAATCCTACCTCTTCTAAAGTGAAAAAATTCTAATCAATGAGAGTCTTTGTCTCGCATAAATTTCTAACAGAATTCTATTTATACAGAAAGATAATACTTCAAAGAATCGAGATATCTTTCCATTTCCAGCCAACTTAGCACGACCCAATAAATTCTCTACGAAGATTCCACTCGAGGATGGAATTTTATCAAAGCTTCATGTACGACCAATCAATGATCAATTCTTAAGAAGAGTTTATACATCGACAATTTTCACGAAGCTCTTAACCTGTGTAAAATAATTTATGGGGTAGTTACGAGAAGTTTATCGTCTAATGCAAAATAATGCGGCAAGTTCAAACATTTCACAGCTTCGTAAATCACGAGTTTTAAAACTAAAGTTCATAAAGCCCATAGTACAACTTCTAAACAGGTCATTCCTCGATTTCTATAAAGCCTCTTTCTCTCCCCGTGAAAATCTGTTCATTCGAAATTTCCACACTTTTTATTCCAATTTCCATAACTCTCTTTTATTTTAATCTCAATTTTATTCCAATCTCTAATTGAGATATCAACATGCCAGATATTAATAACCTTCATTTATGACATATTTGTGCCAACCGTTGATTTAGAATTGATATCATTCAGAAAAATCCAAACTCTCGCGTTGTAATTATGAAGGAAATTCTCAGACTTCATCTGCAAAGGATTTAAATCAAGAAAACGTATATCTCGGGAAGATAGAGTTTTCGAAGCCATGCAGATTTATATGACCTTTCTTCTCCCTTAGAAACGGTAGAGAAAGATAACAAACGTTTACTCACCTATTGACACCCTGTAGAACCTGTAGTACAAAAAGGAAAAAACAAGTCCTCTCTACAAAATCTCCCACTTCCCGTGGTAATCGGTTCAAATTTGAAATTTCGAACGAATGAACTGGTAAATGCATTGGCAAACGTGATGGTAAACGCGTTGGCAAGTGCACTGGTAGACGCGGCAGTGACGTACAAAGCGAGGGATCGTTGAAGGGAGACCGATGCACGGCGGTTGAAACTGGGAAAATCGACTTTAGGGGAGGTCGTTATAGGAGAAAGGAAGGATTGCAGGAAACTGGGTCGTGCAAAGTTTCCCTCCTCCGGCTCCCTCCCCAATCTCCGCTGGACTGTTGGTACCGTTTTCACGTCGCGTGCAGAACGCCACCCGTGCAATGCGGACTGAATCGTTCCTGTTCCCACCCCCGTACACGTTGACCGTACGATGACCTGGTGTGCGTGGTTGCGTGCGTGCAGGTGGAGGAAATGCGGCAACGGCTCGAGGAGAAGAACCGGATGATCGAGAAGAAAACGGAGGCAGCGTTGCAGGCGCAACAGGAGCGGAATCGCATGAACACCGAGCTGACAGAGCTAAAGGATCACATGGACATCAAAGACCGGAAGATCAACGTGCTTCGGCGTAAGGTAAGTGGCCTTGAAATCTTGTTTCTCTCTTTTTTTCTCTCTCTCTCTTTCGTTCCGCGCATTTCTCCGACTGGCGTTGCCTTTGTGAGTTGAAAAGGAGAGATCTTGGAGCAACTACAAAGGTTTAACGCGCGTTGAATCGTCAGGCTCGCGAGCTTTTTTCGTTCATTTCGCTTTCAAGATCGAAAGTCCGTGAGGAAAAACGAGAGGAGAAACGGCGCGAAACCTTTTTCGAACGCGATGTGGATTATAGTTTCGAAGGGAGGGACGGGGTGGTCCATTCTGTTTCAACAGAATGGTTAAACACACGCGGCTGTAATTTGTGTGTACCGCTGGTCACAAATTACACCTTTAATTGATTACACGGGTCTATTTCAATTACAAGTTAAACGCGCGTCGACGCCATTACCGGTCCACGCAATTATTCTCGTTTTCCATGGACTTGTATAATTTATCTCGTTCAAAGATATTCGTTCCGTTTCGCTTGAATCGGAACGATCGTAGTCTAAACTGCGAATGTTTGCGTGACTTGAATAAACGCAATTGAAAAGGACGGGATTCAAGTAGAAATTTCCTTCGTCTGCTGAACGTTGCAATAATTGCACACACTCCACTTTACATATATCACATATTTTTGCATGTTAATCGTGCATTCCCCTGCACGACTTTTACACATTTTCAAAAGTGGACACGGACACTCTGGTTGCAATAATTGCAAAGTCACGCGTCATGTTGTCATTCATGTGAGCAAATATTCATACGTATGTAGATATTAATTCGACTATAATCGTATCGTTATCAATGGATTTCGTCTTAGAAAAGCCGCGAACAATCTCGGCTTCCCAGCGGCGGTAATTAATTCCGCAGGGTCAAAAGAGATATCCGCCTGGCGATTAATCAGCCAGCCAGATTCACAAAGTCACAAAGAGCAGGCTGCTAACGCTTAGCGTGAAGCAGGAATACGTGTATTCGTAGGATGCGGGACCGCGGGAGTGCGCATGAGTGTGAATCTTGCTGTCGATTGGAATGAGTGTGAGACGTGCGCGCGCCCGCGCGACACACTTTTTGTAATAATGTTTTCCTTAGTCGTGCAGTGTAAAGGCTGTAGTACGTAAAACCCCCGAGATCCCCGTTATCTTTAAGTTCGCATAACCTCGTTTCCGTTTGCCCGTTTATACCTTTCATTTTGTATCTCGTTTCGTTCGAATAAACTCCACTTGTACAAAATTACGTTGCATCGCCTTGTTTTATTTTTCTTTCCACCGACACTGTTTTTCTCCAACGATCGCACCCCCGTATGTATTTGCGTTATATGTTCTTTTTCGTTCTTTTTCACCGGTGATCGACGACGGCCAATATACAGTAATCACGAGAACATGAAAGGTACATTATTGTGCACAAGTTTTAATTTGGACAGTTTTAAATTACTGCAGACATATGCAATACAATTCAATGGAATTTTTTTTTAATTTAATCGTAACGCATGCAGTTTCGACATTTAACACGAATAAATGAAAAAGCAATAATTGAAAGTGATTGAAGATTAATCTCATTTCAGTTCAAGTGAGTTTATTTATGTCTGTTCAATGTTGAGATATTAAAATAATCGAAATACGTGTCTTCAGTCACATTTAATTTCACGAAGTATTAATCACTTATTAAAATATCTCAGTTATAATAGAAAATTTGTTCGTCCATCGTAACTGTGGAAACGAAATAAAAATGTCAACTTCCTGATTGAAGGGACGCTAGGTGCCCAATTATTTATACACGATTTATACCTTATTTCTTTTAAACTCTCAAGTAGATCATTATGGTCTAATTCGATCTCATTCGATTCGAATGATTCAATGTATATTTCCAAAGTAGGTTAATTTCTTTTCGTCGATCTGAAATTAATTAATTAAACATGAATTCCAATTATTAAACTAAAACTGAAAGTCCATTTAAGGGTTAAAGGGTACGATCAGGATCGACAGGCTGTCCTTGATTACCGATGCGTAGGCTGAAGAGAACATTGCTTGACAATTAATTTATTTCCATTCTGTTATTTTTTGCCACGTTCGTGTCCGCACGCGCGGAATACGCTTGTTTATACGATTCCGTTTCTTTTCTTTCGCGGTAGACACCGTTGATTATTTGTCGCTGTACATCGCGAGTGCCTGATTGAGTAAATGTCTTGTCGAGCCGTAAATAATGGCTGTGAAGATCGATGATGCGAGATGGCAGGTAAGTAAGAATTTACCAATTTAACATCGAGTGCTTTTTTGCGAATGACAGACTACAGAATACTCTAATTTCATTAGATTAACTCTGCTGCAGTTTTTTGAACTTTTATATTCTGATTTGGCAACAAAAATATTTGATATTTCAACCCTTCATTAATATTCTTTGACCCTCTCGTCTTGAAAACTGTCATATATTCACGTTCTCATTGTTTCTCCATTATATTTTGTCAATACAACATTGCAAATATATTGAATAACTCATATGTAACAATTATTAATTGCCAGGTTTTAAATTGGAGTGAATAATAACAATCGATTTACTAATCTTTTTCTCTTCTAAGTAAATGAAATTTGGATTACAGTGTAGCAAAAAATCGAACGAAGAATCTAACTTCGTTCTTGTTTCTATGGATTAAAGGAATTTCTTAACAATTTAAAAATACATTTGATTCAAGAACGACTTGAGAAACGCAGCAGGGTTAAAAGAATATACACCAGTGGTTCCCAGACTTTTATGGGCCGAAACTCACTTTCGGAAACAACAATTCTTTGCAAAACGATTTATTCTGTTGCAAAAGGAAGGAAGAAATTGTCAGAATAATTAGGATAGAAGATATTAAGTTTTATTATTTCACGTCACACGCGATATACGTCGACGTAACTGCATTAATTATAACTGCAGTTCGACGTCCACGTATTCTCGATAAGTAGAACACTCGCGATGAATATACAAAGCCTCTCTCATATTTTGAACTTGCCCTTAAATATCAGCTCGTGACCCACAATTTGGGAACCCCTGAAATACTCTATTACTACCAAATCGCGTCGACTACTATAAAAAGGGAAGACTTTCTATCCAATTAACCACTAACTGGAACTAACGCTTCATTTGATCACCTTTAACGCAATAGAATTTCATCGTTCCTGGATGTTCCCCTTCAATTTATTTTCCCTTCGTTCTTCGATCGCCACACGTTCGAGAAGGAGAGAAACGCAAAAATAGAACACCTAACGACGAGAGTGGTTGTGACTTCAGATCGAGAATCTGGAGGATCTGCTGAAGGAGAAGGACAACCAGGTCGACATGGCCAGGGCGCGTCTAACGGCAATGCAGGCGCACCACTGCAGCAGCGAAGGTGCGCTCAGTAGCCTCGAGGAGGCGATAGGAGATAAAGAGAAGCAAATGGCACAATTACGGGAACAGAGGGACCGGGCGGAGCAGGAGAAACAGGAAGAAAGGGAATTACACGAGAGGGAGATCGTCGAGTACAAAATGAAGATCCACGCCCTCGAGTCTGAAGTGAGTCCCTGTGGTAGCTTAATAGATTCTTTTCTTCATCCTCCCCAATCAATTTGGAACAAACTAAATTGCACCATCAATTATAAAGGACATTCCGGCATCTTTTATACATTTCTGACCATGCGTGAATGAAAACAAGTGACACCCTGTAGTGTCTTTTTTGCTTTCCTTTCTCAATATTTTTGTTTATAATAACAAATTATGAAAACAAATTAATCTATACTGAGAATCTTTAGTCTCGGTTATTTTAATTTTATTACAATAAACTGACAGCAAAAGTGTGTGTGTGTGTGTGTGTGCAAGCTTTAGAACTCAACCGTATTTTAAGAAACTGTATCAAGAAAAAACTTCTTTTATTTTATTATTCTACTTTCTCACAGCTTTTCTTCTTTCATTTTATGAACGCAGTCTCTAAGTTCATGAATTCGTAACGAAATAATACTATTTTCCGAAAAGAACTTTTATTTTTGTATATAAAAAATCATGCATGTAAAATTTGTTACATCAGCAAACATAGGTAAACTTCGTTTTGGAGAAAATATTGGTCAGCTTGTGCCCACTATCACACTATCGCACTATGTTGATTTAATTTAATTCAATAACATAAACAGATTTGAACCCACTTTTACAAAGATATCGTTACTAGTTCGTTAAAAGATCGACATGAACGTAAACGAGTATGATAGAAATTATATTATTCTGAAAGTTCCCACGATCTTTTAATAAATGTAAAAGCAACGTAACGAAATCATGTTCGGCATAATGACCTCTAAGCTAGTTAGTGTTCACTCATGGCCAGGAATGCACATAGTCCTTTATGAAGCGCATTGGCGATTCTAACTACGTTCAAAGGTACGATACGCCATGGTATCGTTTCAGTCGATACGATCAATAATCGTAAACTCGAGCTCCTACTCGTGCTTTAACATAATCTTGGCATTCGATTTACTAACAAAACGAGACATCGACTAGCTTCTTCCATGCTGTTCTTTAGCCAATTTCTGAACGTTGTTCGCGGTAGGTTGAAAAATTGGGCGCCCGTTTGGAGAGAGCGCAAGCGGAGAAAGACCGACTGGAGGCGAAGCTGGAAAGTTCGCAGTCGGAGCTCGGCAAGAGCAAAGCCGAATTGGACAAGGCTGCGTCCGAAGTTGGTCGCAGCGGTGCCGACTGGGAGGCTGCCAAGCAGAGGATGACCAGGCTCGAGCTGGACAACGAGAGACTCAGGCACGATCTCGAAAGGTCTCAGAGCACTTACGGCAGAAGCACGCTGAATTCTTCTCAGGAAATGGACAGGATCACGGAAAAAGCGGAAAAGACAGCGGCGGAACTGAGGAGGGCACAAGCTGAGCTCAGGGTCACGCAGGCTGACAACGAAAGAGCTAAGGCCGAGGCCGCTGCTCTCCAAGAGAAGGTAACGTACTGTTTCTACGTTGTGCTTTTAGAAAACGATCTCTCACGGCTCCCAACTCTCGTCACATTTCTCATCTCCCAACAATCCGCTGTACTTATGTTAAAATTCATACAATGAAGAGATAAATAGTTAAATTGACGAATCCTTTCATTAACGATAAATGAATTAAGTTTTTATTGAATTAAAGGATTCGTAATAATTCTATTCTCATAGTTATTCAGTTTTATTTTATGTTCATCTTATTTCCTTCAATTTTGTCCGATGTTACGGTCATTTGTTCCTAGACACTAAACATACTTCAGTATGTTCCTAGACTCCAAACTTACAGATATCTGCATTTTCGAGAAACTAGAATATCCAATACTGATATTCAATATTATTATATCAAATTGACACACAAGGTCTTTTTTGTAACAAATACTATTTGGCAGCTTTGGTTTTGTTACCAAAAATGTAGATAAATGTATCTTCGTGAATTTACAGTAATATATATAAATATATATATATATATATATTTACAATAATATATAATATATATATAATATATATATATATATAAAGTTCTTGTAAGAAATTTATAAAATGTTTTTACAACATTAATCACTACTAGCCACTCTAGATTTAATATAAAATTATATTTCCTATTTCTGTATTTCAATTATTCTTAATTATGTACTTCTTCAATCTATAGTTGCTCACACAAGTATTTATAGGAAGTGCTCATAAATATTATTATGTATTGCACAAAATATTTTTTATTAACTTTTATTACAGTAAAACTCAACTCACAGAAATTATTATTATTATTATACACGATTAATGTACACATAAAGGTCCTTCTATGATTCAAATACTTCCGTCAACCGCGACCATGATTACGAAATTCGTTTTCCAATTAAATTCGCTTATAAAATTCGTCTATTATTTCATCCTAGAATTCATCTCTTTGAATGATTTTTTTTTTTTACCGCAATTCAAAAATTGGCTCAAATGTAAATTTCTATAGATCGCTTGAAACATATCGCGTGACCGAACGTCTGGATTACCAAACTCGAATGGATTAACAAACCTTCTAAACCGCACGATCGATTCGAAACCAAACGAATCTGCAAAACTCGCGTAGATAATCGCCCCAACCGTTGAATCAATGTTGAACGTTCGTTGAATCAAGTAATCACTTGATAAAGGATCTGATACACGCCAAGGGACCCGCCTTACCGACCGATTAACAATCCAAGTGTCCCCAACTACGGTCCCCATAATCTGTAGCTGATCGTTCCGCCTCTATTAACGAACGATCGAGTCTACTTGACTACCCTGTCCCGTTTCCAAGGAGCAAGAACAATCGCCTTTAATCGCGATCGATTGACAAGACCACCGCGATCCGGGGGCACCAATCTGTACACACTGCGGTGGTCGAATCTAATTTCCAATCACGCCTTCGTTCTTCTCGGTATTCCCGATGTTCGTCGATGACGCGAAACGAACCAGTAATGAAACTGCCAGCTAAGTGGCCGGAAAATTGCACGCAGCTTCATACTCGAGTGCAATCGACGACACTCGGTTAGAATTCGAGCAACTCCGTAAGGGTTGCTGCTCGTTACCCCTTCGTTTCGATCGATTGATATTTTTTTTTTTTCTTCTTCCCTTCCCCAGAAAAGGTCTTTCTTTAGAATCCTCTTTAGATCGTTAAGCTTTCTACCTCGGACCAATTACTCAAGTCGATGTATTTATTTCATCCTCGTCCGATAATAAACCATCGACTCGACGGTAGAAGCATTAATAGACACGTACGATACGAACGTAAGTTGGTACTCGCGACGAGCAGAAGAGAAATTGATTTTAATTAACGGAACGTAATAAACGGGGAACACCGTTAGATCCGTATTAATAATGATTCGAGGCTGACGTGCGTGTATATATGTGTATTTTCTCCAACGGCGCAGCTGTTAAGAGATGCGAAATTTTCGAGATTAATTTCGCGAACGTAAACCACAGAACAGCGGTGGTATTATGAGATTCTTCGATCCAATGAAAATTCAATGTGATTACAAGTGTGTCGTATTTTTTCGATTATTTTCAAAGGCTGAGAGTGAAAATTAATTTCACGAATGTAAATCACGAGACAGATATTATGTGATTATTAGATGTATTTCAAATGATTTGACGAAGTAATGAAATTTAATTTAAAATTGTACCGTACGATACAAGAAGAACGCTTTCGAGTAAAATCCATATTAATATTCTATACTGAAAAACGCCTAATAAAATCAACTTAATAGTTGATAAAATTATTAAGGAGAAATATTAATTTTTTTTAGTATTATAAGAATTTTCCAACAACCTCGCTAAAAGATATTAACTTAAATTGTAACTTTCGCCAGTTTTGTAACCAACAGTATAATAATAATTGCTAAATACCAAAAATTATTAAAATCATTTCCAATGATTTTTAGAAATGAAGAAAAAGACCAAGATAACGAGACTTGTTGAAAATTAATTTTTAAACGACTGCTTAAATATTTGATCAGTTTATCCAGCAAAAATTCAATATACCCAGAGATGTAACTATATCTGAAATACTTTCGTCAATTTATTGAGGTTATATTTAAATTTATTATCAAGGAATTCAATTACAAATGATAAAATTAAATGTTTCCCGATGGTTTTTGAAGGTGGAAAAGAGTCAGGGTGAGGTGTACAGATTGAAGGCCAGGCTGGAAAACGCTCAGGGTGAACAAGAGAGTCTTCGAGATGAATACGATCGTGCGCAAGCTTCGGTGGCTCGTCTACATTCGGAACGGGACAAGGCAATCGCGGAACTTGAGAAAACACAAGAGGAATTGGAACGGACACAGGCTACTCTCGGCAAAGCACAACTTCAGCAAGACAAATTGCAAAGTCTACTGGACAAAACGCAAAGCGAAGTGGACAAGCTTCAGGAGAAATTGGACAAAACGCAGACGGAAATTCGCAGGGTAAGTCAAAGAGATTATTTATATGTTTACCTTTCACGTAGAAATTATAACAATATCAAGTATTAATTACATTACATACTGCGACAGTTAATATGTACAAGCCACAGAGAAGCTAAACTAGTTAACTCTGTCGAGTTTAGAAGTTTTTATTTTCCTAATAGTATCTACAGTGGAAAATATTATATTAATAATGAAAAATTGACTTCAAAGTCTTAGAACCTTATGAAAACTCTTTTCTATAACTCTTTCCTATAAACTCATTGCGATCTTGAAGATTGAAGTCTCTCCTTTATGACGATCTCTTTCTTTTCACAAAGTCTTTTTTCATACTGACTATTTTTCATCAAGTATACAAATACTTTCTACATCCACTCTATGTTTAATCCTCATATTTATTTACTGTCACTTGCTTAAATCTAATACTTTTTTACAATTATTATTTATTCCTTTTATTCTTAAATAAAATGTTAAAAAATAGTTAAGTAATACAAAATAATAACGGCAAAATTTATTACAAAACTTTTGAGTTACGTTACGATACAAATCAGCCGGGTGTCCAAATATTAATATCTTCATTTAACGTTTCTAAAAATACGTATTCTTTCAATTTTGTTAAAGTTGTAATATAAAGTTTTAGTGAAAACTTTACACGGGAAAGTTTACTTTATTTATACTTGCTACGAAGCTCTGATTAAGGTACAATATTTCGCGTCAAAGCGATTTCAAATTCCAAACTTCAAACTTTGGCTTGAAATTACAAAGGCGAATATCCAGATACCTTGCAAAACGAAAGAAATGCAGCTTTGCAGATTTTTATCTCTCGTAAGAAAACATAGAACTAGTAAATATAATTAAATATAATTTATTATTATAATTTAAACTCTTGCACATACATTCTTACCTAAAAATCTTAGAACAAACTTTAATTTTAATATTCAATACCTTTGATAGATAATAAAATGTTTCAATTGCACGTGTATCTTGTAATAAAGTTCACGTATTAACAGATTATAGATTGATTCTTTGTTGTGCAATATTTCATTTCTTCAATTTTGAACAAAGGTGTTCCTCCTATAAGAATGGCTAATTTAAAATAAAATTTAGAAGTCATTCTGCATCGAGATGAAACCTGTGACTTTGTTCCGAAACTATTTTTATATCCAGCCGTCACAAAATTTCTAAAACTAAATATATACACGATTTTCTAAATTTTCTACATTTCGAAATAATGATCTTAAAATTAACTTGATGTTTTACAAAGTCGAGGTTTTCAAGTTAGAAGTTTAGTTTAAAGTACAGAAAATTTGTCTCTCTTAAAAGTGTTGTCATATCTGCAGTCATTAAAACTTCCACTACATTTTAGACGTATATTTAAATAATTTTGAAAAAATAAAGTAGATCAATCTAGCTTCTAAGTGGCTTGTACAACGTGGATAAATACAACCGTGCTGTTTTCCTCACTTTTTCATTGCATTGTATTTCTTCAAATATCCTCGCTTTATATTTCATATTTAAATGCACAGTCGAGTTAAGCAAAGACCAGATAGAAAATTTACAGCAAAACGATTCGATTCCGTACAGATGCAAATGGAAAGGGAGAAGCAAAACTACGATTTCGAAAACTTGCAAAGCCAACTGGACAAAGCGCTCGGCCAATCGACGAGGATGCAGAAAGAACGGGAAACGATTCAATTGGATGTGGACCGGTTGCAGGATAAATACGAGAAAGCTCAGGTAAGAGAAAAGGTGTTGACAGAAACGCGGGATTGACGCAAATCGAAACGTTCGACGAAAATAAATGTTGTTGATGTCCAGGTGATCATACAACGACTGCAGAAGGAGAGGGACGGTTTTCAGGAAGAGACAGAGAAATTGCACGAGAGGATGGAGTTCCAGCAGAATCAGGTAACGAAGATGCAACGGGACAAGGAGAATCTACTGTCGGAGCTCGAGCTAGTGAAAGAAAGATGGGAGAAAGCTCACAATAGTCATCAGAAGCTAACCGTAAGTAACCTCTATTCTTGTTGTAAGATATATCGGGAAGAGAAGTTCAACGATTCAAAATTCGAAATTCGGTGATTGTTGGAATTACGCAGCTGGAACGAGACGACGCCATGACCGAGATCGAGATTCTGAAGGAGAAAGTGGAGAAAGCGCAGTACTCGATGAACAAGGCTCAGGAGGAACGGGAGAACGCGAACAAAGAGTTCGAGAAGATGCTGGAAAAGTACGACAGGTGAGCGATCGCGAGCAGGATCCGTTCGATCTGAAATATAGGAAAACTGATCACGAGTCTGATTGCGATGTCGACAGAGCCCAGAGCGAGGTGTATCGGCTGCAAAATCGTATCGAGGTGATGGAAGCTGACAAGGACAGGCTAGAGCTCGAGACGGAGAAGCAACAGATGTTGGCGTCGAAGAGTCGCGACGAAGCGAGAAAGGCCCAGGAGGAGCTGGCTCGCGTGCAAGAGATGTACGATCGGGCGGCTCTTCAGCTGGGTCGCACGAAAGAGCACGAGGAGAAATCGAAGGAAGATCTGGACAGGTTAACGGTGGACCTGGAGATGGTTCAGGAGCGATACGAAAAATCTCAGATCGAGCTACGCAGGTTACAGAACGAGAGGGACAAGCTGACCGCGGACAATGAGAGGATCAGCTTCGAATTGGAGCGCGCTCACTCGCAGGTGACCAAGGCTCAGGCCGCGACAGACAAGACGCAGGAAGAGCTGGCACGAATGCAGCTGGAGATCGAAAAGATGTACGAAAAACACGATCGGCAACAGACCGAGGTGAGGAAGGCGCAGGCGGAGACGGAACGGCTGCGAGTGGAGGCTGAGAGCGCGCGCGAGGAATGCGAGAGGTACGCGGCCAGGTTCGGCAAGTATCAGGAAAGCCAAGAACGGCAGAAGGAGGAACACGAGTGGGCGAAGCTGGAGGTGGAGCGGCTCCGCGATCGGCTGAAGAAGACATTGGCGGAGCTCGAACGCGCGAGGAAGACCGAGCAGGAACGTGCGGAAGGGGTGCGAGGTAAATACCAGTACGAGCAAGAGAAGTGGCAGAGCGAGGGTAGTAGGCTACAACAGGAGATGGAATTGCTGCGCGAACGTCTGAAGGGCCGTGAAACGGAGCTGAAGAGGACGCAGTCGGGCAACGCCGAGCTCGAGACGAAGCTGCACGAGACGCAGCTTCAGCTCGAGCGGGCGCGCGAAGAGGCCAACAAGGCGGCTGCTGCGCAGGAGCGGAGTCGCGAGGGTGACGACAAGGTGAAGGCGAGAGCGGACGCTCTCGAGGCGGACAACGAAAAGCTCCGCGTCGAGATAATACGGCTGGAGAGACTGATGCAAACCGAGGGTAAGACCAGGTCGGAGAGCGCGAGTATCGAGGTTGAACGACTGCGCGCCAGCCTCGACAAGGCGATCATCGCGCGCGACCAGGTGGAGCTCGAGGCGGGCAGACTGGCCAAGGAGCTCGAGAAGGCGCACATGCAGACGGCCAAGTATCAGGAGGCCACGGAAACGAACAAGAAGGAGCTAGAACGGCTAGCCACGGAGATACAGTTGCTCAGGGACGAACGAGAGGCACTCAGGCAGGAGCTGAGACGGTTGCAACAGCAGCAGCAACAACAACAGCAGCAGCAACAGCTCGCTGGCAGCGAGGAGATTGCGCACTTGCAGCACGAGCTACAGCTCGCTCAACGGGAACGCGACAAGATGGCCGCAATCCTGGAAAACCGAGAGAAGCACTCGGAGAAAATGAAGGAGAAGCTCGAGGTGGAGGCGAAGCAGCTGCAGGTGGAACGCGATCAGCTGGTGATACAATTGGAGAAGTCGCAGGAGATGCTGGTCAACTTCCAGCAGGAGTTGAACACGAACGAGGCGGAGCTCGAGCGTCAGCGCGAGGAGGTTCGCCGGTTGCAACAGTTGCAGCAACAGAGGGTACACATGCAGACGCCGGATAGAGCGGCGGAGGAAGCCCTCGAGGTACAGATACGAGAGGTTTACCGGCTGAGCCAGCAGGTGCAGAATCTGACGAAGACTCAGACGAAGGAATGGCAGAGGGCCGAGCAGGCCGAGAAACGCGTGCAAGAGCTTCAGAAGCAGATCGCCTCGAAGGACACGGGCGCGGCTGCCGGTGGCGTGAACGAGGCACAGCTCGAGCAATGGAAGAAGCTATGCGAGACGGAGAAACAGCGGGCGGACACGGCCGAGAGGCAGGCTGCTGACCTGCAAAAACGTATCCAGAACACCGAGAGGCAGCTACACGGTCAACAACAGCAGATCCAGCAGATGCAGATCACGATGCAACAGCAACAACAGCAGCAGCTACAACAGCATCCGCAGCAAAACGGCCAGGAGATCGTCAGGTTGAGAAAGGAACTCGAGCAAGCGCAAGAGAACGTTAAGCAGGCGGGCGTCGAGCGCGAGCGGTTCCAGGGGCAGCTCGAAAAGCTGTGCCAGGAACTGCAGAAATATCAGGTTAGCACGGCCTGCACTCGCTCGCGCGCTAACCTACACTACTACAGCCTACATCCGCACCGTAACATGCCTGCATTATGTCTCTGCATATATATATATATTTATATATCATTGGCTGATCGTTGTCGACCGGCTGCCGACACATCATCATCGCGCCTCCTCGTCTCTCTATGTCTTCTCATTTCAACCGCAGCCTCTGCCTTCGTCGTCGACGAAGCAGAAACTCGCCTACAGCTCATTATACACGCCGCAGATAACAAACAAAAAAAAAATAATAATAATAATAATAACAATCAAATCATATATCAGATATGTATATTATGCATATTATGTAACAGAACGACAACGATCGAACGATATCGTGTATATATCTATACATATATATAACATATATATATACGTATACAGACGAAATCGAAAAAAAAAAAACCAAATCATGATGCATCCGCACAATCTTTCTCATCTTATGCGTACATGTATATCTCGGGGCGTCCGTCACACTTCACAGCGAAGCGCAACATCGCCTTCACCATTATCATTCTCCTCGAATTCTTTCTTATCCACCATTACGAACACCTCACCGGTTTCTTCACGAGATCGTTTCCCCCCATTTGCGATTACTCTCAATCAAGCACAGCCATTCGCGCTCATTGCTCTCTTTCCTTTCAATTCTCTCGACTGTGTTTTCCATGGTTATGCCGTTTTTTATCGTTGTGTTTATTGTTGTTATCGCCAGCATCGGCGACGAGACGATCGAAGCGATTAAAAAAAAGAAAAGAAACATTCGTTTCCATCTTTTTGGGAAGACAGACGTCGAGAAAGTGAAAAAAGCATCGCGACGATCCTCTCTTTCGCCCGATTCAATCGACTGGTTAATGCTACAGTTTTGTTGCGCGTTCGACATCGCAACGATGAGCAATCTTATTACGAGTACTATTATTTCGTTTCGTTCTGGGAGCATGCCACTGTACTCGAGATGCCAGAGACAGAAAATGGTTTCTGTCTTCGTTTTTCTTTTTTTTTTTTCTTCTTCTCTTTTTGTGAGATGCGACGAATGACCACGAGAATTGAGCCTTGTGTCTGCGTTCACGATTATTTGTACAGACTGGAGAATGAATCACGACCGATGCACACAGAATGCGTTCCGCACTTTTTGTATATGTACGTTCACCTCGACGCGACGCATTTTTTACCTCGACGCATACGTTTTTCATACGTATTCTGTACATATTATATTTCGCTATGAACGTCGCTAGACTTACCAGGGACTGCGAGTTTCTTCTCATCTGCGCGTTGTCACTTGTTTTTTAATTGCGTTTACATTTCCTTGCATCTCTCATTTACGAACACCGTGACCATGACGATTTGTCTTTGAAAGAATTGCATTAAATCAACTTGTTGTTAGAAAGGTTCGACGCACTTGAAAAAGTCAACGGCAACATAGTGCACGTTTAGACGTAATGGTCGCGGTTCGGAACGAAGCGGCTTTCATTTGCCTAGCTGTAGCGTCTCGTGGACGCGCAGCGACGAAAGTTTACAATGTTTGTTTCGTCGCAGGTGGACCTGCACGAGGCGAACAAGAAACTCCAAGCTGGCGCAGCGAAAGCTGGTATCGACACTACACAAGAGAGAAGACAACTGGAGGAGCAGAAACGCCAGATGGAAGAACAGAGAAGGCAGACGGAAGAACGAGCCAAGTCCGTAGATCAGAAAGCTAGAACGATAGAGGAGAAGGAGAGGACGCTCCAAAGTCTCGACCAGGATCTGAAGAAACGGAAAGCGAAGATGGATCAGTTGGAACAGCAGTTACAAAGAGTAATTTTGTTCGTCGATCATTACACCCGGTTCTGTTCCTACATGGCAGATAGATTAGCATATGCAAATCTGTTCTATTCTTGGTATGTGTTAACAGATTAGTTCCAAGCGTGAAACCCGATTATGTTACTTCAAAACTGGCACACTTCATTATTGACGAGATAAGAATATTATTAACTTTATATATTCAAGGTTAACTCGTTAGTCTAGTATAGTTTATGGGATTAGTCAGGCCTACAGATGACTCGAAATTCTCAGAATTCGATATTGCTACTTTATTCCGAAAAGAAAAATAACAGTAATTTAACTAGATTTAATTAATATAATAAAATAATAGAACAGTAATTTAATTAGATTTCGAGTAAAAATCTAAGAAAAACGTAGCAAGTAAGTTTCGTGTGCAAAATGAGAATCTTTAAAATAGCATCGTTTGAACAGCGTCAGATTAAATTGGATCGTATAAAAACAGAATTGGATGCTTTTTTTTAAACAGTGTTAAATCGAATATACATAAAAATATCCATGTAGAAACAGAACCAAGTGAAAATTATAGAACACAATGTGTTTATACATTGAACGATGAAAAGAATTAAATCATTCTTTTAAATATAAATAATAATTGAATTTTAGGCTATAAACACTGTACGTAATCCATTATTTAATGAACACATTGTTAAACTACATTCAAACCTCTTTCGATATGACTTCCATTAGGACACTAATTTTCCAAATATTATTACTCTACATATTTATTTATAGCAGTGTTAATGAATTATTTGTTTCTTAATGTTTTAAAATGATTATTCCGACTAATAGAAAAATAAATATTATTAATTCATTGCACACATATTTTTGCATGAGAAGTAATAAGTCAATTTTGCATAAGAAGTTTAAATTTGCAAAAAATTCGAATGAGAAAATTACGATTAATTTTATATAAAATATATTAATAAAATATATATATTACATCTAAAATTAATATAAATCTTATGCAAAAAATTGTGTGCATTAAATAAACAAAATTAGAATAATTTCAATTAATTCAAAAACAAATATATAGAACAATAATCTTTCAAACATCATGGTGTCCAAATAATAGGAGTCACTGCGTGTACATACGAAAGTTTTATATTATTATATTTAGACGTTTGAAACCGACCTCGTGAACAATTTTCACAAATACTCTATGTAATGAACATCATTTCGTGATCTGTTTTCCGTAATGAAGAGCGGTGGGTCGCCGGACAAGAGACTGGCAGAAATGCAGAAGACTCTGGAAAACGCCGAGAAGGAATTGGAGAAAGCGAAAGAAGAGTCGACCAGAAGCTCAGCCGAGACCGAGAGGTTACTACACCTGATGCAGATGACTCAAGAAGAGCAGAATGCCAAGGAGAGACAAATCAGAGAACTTCAAGAGTTAGTATCAAGAGCATTTTGAAATCTAAATTCCTTTATCAAATGCTATATGTCGTTGACGACACGATTTTTTTATTCACAGTGCACTCAAAGCCGCACAAGCCAAGTTGAAACAAGCCGCAACTGCACAACAACAAGAGGTCAGTATGCAACTTTCTTCACATTTATCATATACTATAGAATGAAATTGATCATATTTGATCAGGGATCGAACGAAACTGTCAACTTTTATAAGTGAAGGCTATTTATTGAATTTTTAACGTTAATATTTTGATTTTATCGTAATATTATAGTAATTTTCTATTTAATTATTAAAAGTACTGAAAGATCATGTATTTTTATAGAAAATATAAAAGTTAGAAGTACTTTTTTAATTAACATATTATTGCATTGAAACCAAAACAAATGTAGAAGAGGAAACAAATTGTGGTTTTTATATAATTGATTCGTTTTACCAATAATTTATTAAATTCTCTCAATAATAGAAATAGAACTTCATCAAATAATTCGATAAACTTCATCAACTACAAATCTAAAAAAATAAACTCCATTTCATATTAAATTATATGTATCTACGTGAAGATGAAGAGAACCGTCAGTTGACTTCAATAGTTAAGAACAAATATGAAAGAAAATTTCGATATTTACTAGATATTGAATATACTAATTTCTTTAACTTGGAGTATTTCAAAATAAAGAAGTTCATCATCATTGTAGAAAAATTTATCTCGATATGAGACACTGATTTAACGCAGACTTAAAACATAATTTTATATGTTTCATCAGTATTGTATTGTTCTTAAAATTTTATATCTCATACTTCAATAAATTCTTACAATCATGAAAATCACATAATATTGATATAATAAAATAACATATATAATAAAACACATAAAAAAAACATCTATTAGATATTAAATATTTTGTTCAAATAATAGAACGAATGTTCCCTAATAAGAGAAATTCTTTTACTTTTTTCGACAACAGAATAAACTATATTAAATTTTTTATTTCCAAAAAAATTGGAATGAAAGTGTCACCAAATATTTCGTAACAGTTTTCTCGAAACAGTAAGGATAATAGTCGGAAAATTACAATTATTTTAAAATCAATTAGAAATTTCACCAGTTCCATTCGATTCCTGTACTTGAATAATTCTTGAATCATTAGAAATGATTATTAATCGCGCAAAGAACAATCTCCATTAGATTTCCTGCGACAGTTCCTTTGCGCTATTTCAACCGTATTCAAACATCAGTATCGATAGAATTGCGACTAACCAATTGTTTCTTTTTTCACGCTGACCCTGGACACGACACGTACACGTACGACCTATGTATGTGTTTGCTTGCCTGATCGTCGTGTTTGCTTTTCGTCTGCATTTGATTGTTCGCCATTATTTAAATACGATGGCTCGTGTACATACCGATTTGTTTTCGTGCGAAACGAACTTGCGTTTCCGAACGATGAAATTGAAAAAAAAAAAAAAAAATTTCAAAATCGAATACGAAAATCACGACACAAAATTAAAAAAAAAAAAAAAATGAAAAATACAGGCGGGTCCCACCGGATTCCTAAAAAGCTTGTTCTAAGGTCGATTTTCGTTGGGGACGCCTTCTCCGTTCTTTTTAGTACAATTTGCATATTAAACGAACTTTACAAGTACACGAACTTATTATACGAAACTAATCGAACGAAAAGAGATCGTACTGATTCGCCATTGACGATACACTTGTCAAGATATATAATTATTTTACGTAACGCTGCGACCATTGTTAACATATTTAATAATTGATAGCGAAAAAATATTGACGATAATAACAATAATTACTGATATATATATATAAATATATATACATATATATAAATATAAATATAGATATATATATACATTTATATATAATATATATAAATATAAATATTAATGTAAAGGTGATGAGAGAGCGAGAGAGTGAGAGAAAGGATAACGGCTACAATAATGTTAATTAATTATTAACGATGCGACCGTGTATGTACATGTATATGTAATATGAATATATGTATATACATATTACGCAGGAGAATCGACAGACGCATGTACTGTACATGTGTATATACACGTACACGAAAGAGATATACGTATGTAGATATATAAATATAAATATATACATATAAAGAAAGCATGTGAATGGTGTAAGGCCGAGGCAGAGAACTGAGGCGAGCAGAGGGATAAAAGAAACAGAGGGACAGATCTTTTTAGAGAGTTGAATTTTCACGGTCGTCGCGTGAACCGTCGAGAAACGACAGCTTCGACGAGAGCGACGAGACAGAAAAAAAAAAAAACGGAAACGGAAGAAACCGAAAAGGGAAGAGAAAGAATTGGTCGGAGAAGAAACGCTAAAATCCAAAAGTTACATGGCACGTTCGCAGCCATTGAGAGACGCACCCTTACGTCGTTCAGCACGAAACAATTCGATGCGCACGAGCCAAAAGAATCACCGTGTTTCCCTCCCTCCCTACCTTCCACCCCCACTTCAATCATCTTTACGGCTGTCCATATTCCTTCTTTTCGTTCAATTTTTCTTTACGTTTACACCTGTTGCCTTCGCACACGCACCACAACGTCCACGTCACACCGATGCACGCGCACAGCAGCCAGAAACCTCCTCCGGAACCGTTCTTGAAAACGCCGGTGAACGCCACGAGTCCAGGAAAATCGAGCTGGAGACGAAAGATCGACGGATATCGAAATTGGAACTGGAACTGAAGCAGACGAAGAGGATGAAGGACGCGAAGAACCTCAGTCTGGAGGATAACGAGAGCTGGAAGAAGGAATTGGAACTAAAGAACCGGAAAATTGCCGAGCTGGAGGATCAACTGGTAGCTTGGAAAGATGGCGCGAAGAACGGTGGCAACGAATGCGCCCAGAGCACGAAACTGATGGACGAACTGAAGAAAGAAAAGGAGTCTTGGAAGAAGGAAATCGGCGTGAAGAACGAACGCATATCGCAGCTGGAGAACGAGATAGGATCCCTGACGAGTTCGATGAGGGAGTCGAAGAGATGCAAGGGCAACGACAGGCAGGACAACGGTGAGATTTGGAAATTGGAAATCGAAAGGAAGAACCAACGAATCGCCGAGCTGGAGCAAGAGATCGAGTCCTTGGAGAATTTCCTCAGGGATCACGCGGACACTGAGAGCGTGCGAGATATGGAGATCGTGATCGAGAGGAAAGCCAGACGAATAGAGGAGCTTGAGGACACGGTAGCCGAGTTCGAGGACTTTTTGAAGCAAAATCCGGACGTGAAAGAGCTGCACGATCTTCGTTGTCAAGTGACCGCTGGAAATCGACGGATACAGGAGTTGGAGAGATGGATACAAAAGAACGGTGAGAGCAAAGAATCTAGAATCGACCGGGAAAGAGTTATCGAACTAGAGGAGATGGTCACGCAGTTGGAAGACTACGTGAGGAAGCACAACGTGGACGTGCTGAAGAGGAAGTTGCAAGACCGCGAGTGCAGGATCGATCAGTTGCAAAGTCGCGTTGGGTATTTGGAAAAGGAACTGTTGAGAGTCGAAGAAGAAGCCCATCGAGGTAAGATCGTCTCTAAATCTTAATATTAATCCCGATCCTTTGTTTTTTGGTGTAATACAATTGTTACTAGCTAAATTCCATTTCGCAGGAAAGGAAATGCAAAAAGATCACGAAGAAAAAGAAACGAAATCGGACGATTTACTTCGCGCTCAAACGATCGCAGGGGATTCAGAGATGCACGAAATGGAACAGAAAATGAGAAAGATGGAGGTTGCCATGTCTGGAAAGGACAACAAGATCCAGGAGTACGAGCGGCAGATCGTCGAAAATAAGGAAGAGATGACGAAACTTAAGAAGGAGATAGCTGCTCTAAGGAAGGAACTCAACGAGTACGACGACATTGGAGTCTTAAAGGAAGAGATCAGAGTGAGGGACGAGAGGATTCAACAACTGGAGGACGAAGTAGACTCCCTCGAAAGAGCCTTCAGCGAAAGGATCGATCTGGAGCAAATCGAGGGACTTGTGAATGTGATTAAGGAAAAGGAAGAGAAGGAACGACAATTCTCGCAGGATTTGATAGAGAAAAGAAGCAAAATCGAGGAACTGAGCGAAGCTCTCCGCGAAAGCGTTGTCATTACGAGCGACAGCGAAAGAAGATTGAAGAACGAGGAGAAACTGAAGAAGGAAGCTCTTCAAAAGGTACAGAAAAATACATTTGACTAAGACTAAGCTTTGTAAAAAAGAAAAAAGGATCATGACTGTCATTTGCTATTTTCTTTTTCCTTTCTTTTCTGTCAGGTAGCTAAGTTGGAACAAAGAATCGCCTCGATACAAACAGCTTCGGCGTTAAAGTGCATCACTTGTCAACCGCTTCTTTCGAAACTGCAGAAGTACGAGAAGAAACTTCAATGTCTCGCCGAGGAGAGAAACGCGCAACTCGAAGATCTCCATCAAATGAAGTAAGCAATTTCAAGGTGCAATTTCGAAGTGAACACAGTTCCATCTAAAATTATTATTTCTTTCTCGACAGACGGGAAGCTTTGAAAGCCGCGGTCTCCGAGAAAGACGCGCATCTGGCTCTGCTGGAACTTTCCGGGATAAAAACTGCCGCTCAGTCCGAGCAAGCGGATCGGTTGACAGCAGACAGGAAAAGATTATTAGAGACACTGAAGAAAGAGGTAACTTACAGCTCTCGACGACAGATCGATGTGAAGTTTTCTTCTTTTCAAGAAGGAATGGAAATTTCCCGTTTTAGGACGAGAAAAGTATCGAACTGTCGGTGGAATCCAGCCCGATTTGTTCAGAAGGAACACCGCAATTACTCACGAAGGTGTTGGAAACATCCGACGACGACGACGACGACAACGACGAAGGAACACCAAACGATCGTCGCAGTGACTCGAATTCTCCGAGACCGGCTACGACGAATGGCGACAGTTGCACCGACTCGTGAGTACCCTTTTCACGAGTAATTCTGAGAAACACGATAGCATTAGAATCACTGAAACGTTACGTTAATTCAAGAACCGTGCTGAGACGAATTCTCCACGAAGTTATCGCATTTGTTTTTCGCCGCAGAAACGAGACAGCGAAGGAATTGGAACCGAGAAGCAAACGAGACCAGACGAACAAGAGCCAGCAACTGGATAGCAGATAAGTAGACCAGGCCACGATCGTAATACGTAGAAAACGAAAGTGCTATCGATCTTCGATGTTGTCACGTGCACACACACACGCAACCGTAGAAATAATCTAGAGCATTTCTAGAGCCTTAGAGAAAAAGCAGAGCAAAGAAAGAAAGAAAGAAAGAAAAAAATCGGCAAACCGAGATACCTCATCGACATCGACAGCGACAATACAACAGACAGTATTCCCGTGTCGTTCATGACCGATCGTCATTTGTCATGATAATCGTCATTATCATCATCCATTACTTTCATCATCCACAGTACCATCATCCACGTCGCCCTTGCTACAATTCCAAGGAATCGGTTAAGAAGGATCGTTCAGTGAAAGACTGGTAGCTTCGTTTAATCAAATTAAAAAAGCTCGGCTACATTTTCGTCTGGAAAATACAAGGAGGGATCGATCGACATAATCGTTTGTTCGATCGATCGGAAAAATAACTGTGAAGGACGCACGTGCTCGTAATCGTTTTGTCGTTCGTTCGCTGCGAACAATGCGCAACTTTCGATCGAAGCGCGGTAATTATAACGCTCTACGAAAATCGATAGGGTTTTTTTTTTTTTCTCAGAGGAACAATTTGCTCGTGAACAAAAATGATCGAAACAGGGTGTCAATGGAAGATCGGTTACGCTTGTTACGATAGTATATTAGGTAGTTTTTCAGTAGAGTCGATTGCGTGTCCCAGAATCATCCGGGGATGCTCTGTTTCCGATACAAAAATTACACGTTTTTTGTTTGTCGATTAAAATCGATCTTTTTACGGTTCCGACGTCGAGTTTCATTCGGTCGTCGATCTTTTTATCTGCAAGGATTTAAAGAAATGAACACACGATGTAAGGGTAGCAGTTCGTTCTTCGTCCTTTGAATTCGACTGCAATTCGAGTATCAAGCAGGAGAGAAAGAGAGAGAGAGAGGAAGAGAGAGAGTAAAGGAAAATAGAATCACCCTTTCGGAAACATCTCACACTTTCGATATATTGATTTGAGGAAAATTACGTGTCCCTGTCCTTAGATAATTAAGAGGAACGTGAAACCAATCACTCTGTTGATCAACTCTGAAAAATATCGTACTCCCTTCCTTCATTGATTCCCTATCGTTCGCAGAAAAGAGCAATCAGTTGAAAGAAAGATCGAGCAAACAAACAGTTTCACTCCTTTTTTTTTTCCTTTTCTTAGGATCTTTTGTCACGGATCCAAAAATCATCGTTGTATAACGAGCGCTAGAACTCTAGCTGAAAAGAAGCGAAAATAAAGAAATAGTAACGAACAAACTAGAAAGGAAGGAAATAGAAAAGAAAGAACAAAAGATATAGTTAAGAACGAAAAGATACGCGAATACCTGTGAACTGCCATTGAGACATTGATGTGAGCGAATAGGCCGTGAGGTTGTTTGGAAGTTTAATGAAATACACGAGGACAAGTGGAAGGGAAACTCGAGCCGTGGTGCTGATTAGCTTTCAAGATGACAATAAACGAACGTTTCGTGCATGCTCGATGATCTTGCGATGCAAAAAAAAAAAAAGGAAGAAAAAAAAAAGAAAAATACAAAAAACAGAAAAAAAAACGGATGACACGAAAGAAAGTTCGGACGCGCGAAAAAAACGCATTTTTCCCCTCGAAATCTATCGCTGAAAAATCTTCAACGCGAATCGCTGTTTGGTTCCGTAGGAAACGTTGTTCGCGAGAAAATCAGTTACGACGAGATTTTCTTCTAGGTTCGTAGAATCAAAAGTTGAACTTTCATCGACTGGGCTGCGTGTGTATCGTGTGATAGATAATTTACGGCATCGTTACCGGATCGTATGATGTACATATTAGTCGTGAATTACGCCGCGAACGCAATGTATACAGTTGTAGAATACTATTATAAACACGTTAGCCGAGAGAGAGTTGCCGATTACAGTGAAGCGTCTAGAGAACTGTTAACGCATGAACGACTTCCATATAGTTTCTCAGCCCCATTCACTTGTCTATTTTACGTTGACATTGCCATTGCAGATATTTATGGAAATTGTTGGAGAGCCCTTCGTTCGTCGATCCCCCGATCGAACGATATTTATCAAATATTGTTATGAGATCTTTACACGTGTAAATACGTCACGAATAGATACGTATATCTATAGATAAGACTTTTAGAGCATTTATAGCTGTTTCGTGCGAGGTATGGTAACGATTTGTTTCCTCCGGTTCGAATTATTCTTCTTCGTACTACTTCCCGTCTACATTCTTTCGATATTGTTGCAACTCTTACAAAGTTTATCGATCACGGTGTTGAAATAGGTAATCGTAATAACGATTTAGCTCCGTTTCTTTCTTTCTCGATCCACCTGCAAGCGTGAGAATCACTTGTTGTGAGAAGATGATGTTTTCTTCGGTGGTAGTCTATATAAGAGCAAATTGCACCGGTATCTAATCGAGCTTCAACTAGAAAGCCTAACGATGGAGTGGAATTCAATCGCGTGGATTTTACTTCGGACTCGATCTTCCATCGAGAAGTTGTTGAGATGAAACTATTACGCTATTACCATTTATCACTCTGTGCTACTAGTTCCAAAGGTGATCCTCGATCGCAAGCCAAATGCACAATTCGTGCGAAATCATCGAGCGTTTTCTTCGTGCGTCATCGAAAGAACGCATCCAGGATATATAGGGTTACGACGATCGTCCTGAGAGAGGAAGGAAGGGACACTGGTGATAATCACTGTTTTCGAAGCAAAGTCGAAATAACCTTCATAAACTCAGATGGTCAGCGATGATTGTCATAAACTACGATCGACGAGTGAACGATGGACTGAGATTTGTTGGATGCAAATGTACGTCGTCCGTGTTCGTAACGCGTTATGGTAATCGTCGCGATTGTCGCAACGCTCACAGGACCCGTTCTCGAGAGAGTATTTCCCCTCAGCGTGCACAGCGCGAATATAAAAATTTCGGACGGCTTATCCGACAGAGCACGGAACAGAAGAGCTAACGAAATCTTTTAGGAAGCACTAAAGAGAGAACAGAGAAACTAGAGCTGTTTCTATACATAATCGTGTGTCGATGTTTCTTCGATAGTCCTGCTCGTGGTGACAAAGAGAGAGAAAAACGTGCCCACTTATAGCCCCCGCTGGTTCTGTACCTATTCCCAAGCATACAACTAGTATAGAGTAATACCTATATTACGTGTTATACGTAGTTATGTCTCGCTAAACGAATTTCGTCGAGCATTCAGCACAGTCTAATCTGCGAACGCTAGCGTCAGATTTGCATGACTATCGTATTCGTAACGGGGCCGCGATTTCACGCGGGGATTCGAAGGGACACGCGACCAGCAACAGCACGTCCAACGAAAACCGTGTAAAATCACGTTGGAATACGCGTTGACCGAGTGATAGAGACGACGAACGATCGAAGCAAACGTTTCGCTGCGAACGTGCAATTCTTTCTTCGAGTCGCGAATATCCCGGGCAATCGTGTTGTGAATTGAACGAAGAGATAAAAAAGGAAAAAAGAAAAGAAGAGAATTTTTGCGAGCTACCAACGTGGACGAAGTTCGCCATTTCGAGCTTCGAAGGGAAAGGAAATCTCGCGGAGGATTCAAAATACGAACGATACGCGTTTTTTCGTCCAGCGTTTGCTCGCTGTATACATATTATATGTATACATATTATATGTATATATATATAATGAAGTATACATATATCGTCGTGTCTGCCGTACGAAGAGTTAAGCGACATGTTGAAAGTGTAAAATTTTATCGTTAATACTTTTAAAAAAGAAAAAGGGGGGGAAAAAGAAAAAGAAGAAGATGCTCTCTTTGATTCGTCGATAAAACGCTCTTTCTCGTTGCTAGTACACGACACATCTTTTTCTCCATCTTCGATCTCTGACGCGAACCTTTCGAACAATAAGATAAAAAGGAACCCTCCTTTCTCCGATAGACTTTAACGTTCGCGCGAATTCTACCGACCTAGAAGCTAGATCACACTGGAATCGAAGGGCATCGGGTCCCGTAGGCAGGGCAGACAATCGTCGAGAACGACATTACAAGCGAGAATGAAACGCGCAGCAATACCTCATCGAACGGCTTCTCTGCCCTGTGCAATCGAAAGAACGGCGCCGGAATTTTGGTCACTGGTATTTAGTCGGAGGAATAAATCCTTCTTTCGTCCGTCTCGACTCGATCGTCATCAATTAGGATAAAAGTAGCGATATGAAGCCTCTCTTATAATTAGTTCGTTTCCTGTGTGGCCGTTGAAATCACCGGCCGTCAAACAACGGAATCGTCATTTCTCGAATTCTTTCAAAAGTATGTTCAAAAGTACAGATCGAAAATGGAACAGTTCAACGAAATAGATGCAAAGTAAACGTTAGAATTTCCTGGGAGGAAGGAAAAAGAAAATTTGTCAAGAACGAAGACTCTCTCTCTCTGGTAAATCTCTTTTAGACGTTTCATGGAAAATCCAGACAATCCAACGACGACGAGGTTGACCAAACGAACCGATAACGATAATCAAAGGTACCTTCGTTCTTACCTGATATTCTTCGTTTCCGTGAATCTTAATTTTCTAAGCACAAAGTATTCTTGCTCGAAAGTTTTACGTAGGCGTAGTGCGAAATCGTTTCAGAGAGTTTTCGTTCTCTCCGCCTAATCAAATGTTCCAAGAATTATCGAGTCGAGAGAAGGATAGGAAGGAAAATAATAAAAAACAAAGTGAAAGAGAGAAGAAAAGGGATAAAGGTTAGTAAACGTGTGCCACCGTCATATCAAGCCTATATCATCGTGTTACATTATACATACATACATATATATATATATATATATATATACACATATATATATATATATATATATAT
>CAJDYZ010006103.1:46221-62110 GCA_903986555.1 Heterotrigona itama
TATCTCTTGCGCGCGTTTTCCCATCTGTCTGAACTTCTTCGTTACACCGCTTCGAAATGGTATCAGGGCCCGTAGTCTTCGTTCTGCGTACGAGACACGCCATTTCCGCGCTTTTTAAAACGCTACGAACACACTGAATAACGTAAAGTTAAGAAAAGAAAAAAACAAAAGTAACAAACAGTACAGGAGAAATCCTCCTGTATATACACTCACGCCTCGAACGCAATTTAAACAATTCGCGATTAGTATATTTCGTAGAAATAAAAATTCGATGAATTTCTTGAACAGTGTGAGAAAGAAGAAGAACACTTTTTCGGAACACTTTTGCATAAGCTAATTTCGAAGGAGCCGCGTATATTTGCCCATGCGAGCCGAAAAACCGAAGCACCATATAAAAATATGACAATTTAATGTATACATATGTATGTTACCGCGAGTGGGCACGTATACGATGTTTCCATCGAAAAGACCTCCCGAGTCTCTGTCGCAGACGAAGAAGATTTTTTCAATTAAAAAAAAAAAAAAAAATATATATATATACATATATATAAAAGAAAAGAAAAAGAAAATAACGGGCAAATAGCGTACGAATTTACGAGGATTTTTCGTTCCTGCACTCAAGGAAACGTAAAGAACAAAAATAAAAAAAGACATTTTTTTTTTTTTTAAATGTATCCGCCGTCGATGTACAATTAATCGCATGCGCGTTTAATCAATGTAACGCATTCGCAACGTGAGATAAATATCGCGACACTCGATTAAATCGAGATTCCTCGACTAACGTTCCGAGCAGTGTCACGCATAAAAACAAACATAGCACATCGTGGGAAACTCGACTAAGAGAACCTTTTTGCGATTGTTGCAGCGTTCATTTTTTCAATGATTCTTGCGTTATTATTAGGGGAAACGACGTGTAACTGGTAACTACACACGTACATGCATCTGATAAAAAAAGTTTTTTAACATTGCCATTTTGGTATCTCAATAACCGGACGATCTCGTCGACATATCGATCGCGAAGAAACGTGTACATATTTATTAATTTTCTCTCTTTCTTTATCTTTCCACGAGTACCTAAACGGTGTGGTTGCCAGTTAATGGCGGTCGTTTACAAAACTATATACATGTAACAATATCGCTGTCTCGTTTTACGTGTGCGTAAATCACTTGTAAAAATGATTAACAGGAGAGAACTACGCGTCACATACACAACGTAAGACTAATGTGTTCATCGATCACGTTCTAGACATTGATGTGTTGCGTGAAAACAGATAAAAGATAAAAAAAAAAAAAAAAAAGAATGCGAGGAGAAAAAAAGAAAGAGAACGGATCAATATAGGGAAGAAGTCATTAATTTCTTAGAGACCCACGCAAGAACGAATTCCTACATTTGCGAGACTCGATTTCGTGTGTCGCGACGTCTTGAAGAAATAGCGAGTATTATCCAATTTGTCAGTTGGCAGACGACGGTGTGAGGAATAAACGGAACAGAGAGAAAGAGAGAGAAAGTGAGAGAGAGTGAACGAGAGAGGAAGAAAGAGAGAGAGAGAGAGAGAGAGAGAAAAGTGATTAAGTAAACCAAAGATGACGTCGACCCATCATAGATTCAAGCACAATAAGGAACTAGTAGGGCCAGGCACAATAAAATTCGGCCGTCACGTTGTAGGCAGCGATCTGTTAGAACGACAAGTCATATTAAGTATCTATATAGCGAGACTATTAAATAAACACATATTGTCTATTGTCACGAGAAGTGTATTCATTGTTAAACGCTGACCCTCTTCTCCGATACTTTGATTATAGACCTGGCATTGAATTAAATAAATACACTTACGAAAGAACGTAAAATAGTATCATATTTTTTCGAACCTGGAGCAACAAATCCTTATATAACTATATTATGATATAGCAGCTTCTTTGACAATTGAGTTTTTACAAATTTAACTTACAATTAATATGAATTATTTCTGTAATTTCTGATGATTTCTTTTAAAAATTTTTTAAATCCTTTATTGACAAAAATTATCACAATGTTTAATTATCCGATTGTTGAAAGTATTTCATCAACTAGATGAATTCTCGTTAAAAATAATCTGTATTTTAATAAGTAAACTATATAATGTGCCTAAATATCCTTTTATTATCAAAATCTTCAAAAAATTGATAAAACAAATTAATCATCATTATGATGTTGTCATTAAATAAAAATGAGAAAATTTCACAGGTTAAATCTTTTGAAATTTTATTCGTATGTCTACAATTTGTAATTTCACTCGTTTATATGTATTTACACATTTAAAAAAATTTTATCAAATTAATATTCGAATTTTAATATATTAAATTTACATTAAAATATAATATTAGAAATTTATTTAAAATATTAAAATTCAGATTCATATAAGTTTCTGACATTATAATTAAATTAATTAATAAATGCTTAACAATGTTTGCTCTAACTGTTTGCCTTTTAATTAATATAAATAATTAGAAACGATCATGAAAAAATTGACCATATTAAATGACAACCATATTAAGATTAAAAAATTAAATGGTAATTGATAGCGTAATATAAATTACACTGAAGTTGTCCAGTGCTTCCTCACATAAAAGAAGATCGCTCAGGATGACACTATTTTCTCTAATAAATCAAACCTATAAATGATAAGTTAAACCGAAGTAGACTTTTATAGGAATAAAATATGGACGTTCAAAGTACTGCTAGAGCTGCACGAAGGCTAAGTCGTAAAAAAATAAATGGAGATGGTAAATGTTGATGTAATCTAAACTCAAAAGAATCGAATAATTATTGTAACAAATCGTAAAAAATAATTATGCAACAGTCGTACAAAAGCAGAAATTCATGGACTATTCAGAGAACGAGACACGAGCCGCGGAACTGAGAATCGAGCATCACACGAAAATATTTGCCTCGATGTGTCCGGATGAAATTCTAGATCATTATAACGATTATGAGACCAGAATGTATTACACCACTTTAATGCTTGGCGATATATCAGGTAATAACGATATAACACTATGACAATTCTATTCCAAGTGAAAAAAAAATATATCCGCAGAAATATGTGAATATAAAAATTTCACACACTACGAAAAATTTTGTATAAATGCATAAAAATCCTTTCCTTTTTTTACAAATGCATAATCTAACAATAACATGAATATTCCCGATTTACGTGTAAAGGTTTCACAGAACTGGCCGAGAAATTCACTAAAGGAAAAGGCGGACCATCGAAACTGACAGAAACATTGAACAGTTACATCGGCGCTATGGTACAGGAAATACTTTCCCACAACGGTGACGTATTGAAATTTTCTGGTGATGCGTTTATCGTGATGTGGAAGCTCCACGAAGGAATGATAATGCGGGACTTAGCTATAGAAGCAATGCAAACTGCATGTGTCATTCAAAAACACTTTGGATCTTACGATACTGAAGTTGGAGTGACTTTGAAAGGTTTGTTCACTGAAATTTTGTATTACAATTAGCAAAATTAGTATTATTAACTTCGTATGAATATTAATAATATCATGCCTCGTTATTAATAATAATTAACTAGTAATAATATCGTTTCAATATCATCGTAATAAATAAACAATTAAATTTCGAATTTTCAAGCATTTTAACGTAATAGTTTTTATTGCACGATAGTTGCTTTGAGAAAATTATTTCACAGTAATCCTTCAAAGAGGAAAACAAGACTAATAAAACGAGAAAAATGAAATTCATACTACTCAGAAATAGTATGAATTTTGTACTACTGAACCAGTAAATATTATTGAACACTTTTTATAGTAAAATTGGCCATTGCTTCTGGAAAAACATACTTCACATCTATTGGAGATCAAGACAGTATGTCTCACTATATTATCACCGGAAAACCGGTGTGGGATGTGAAATTTGCCGAAGCCCTTTGCCGGTAATCAGAGAAACCTCGCGTTAACGAGAAATTCGATAATTACCATTTTTATTTTTATCAGAGGTGGTGATATCCTAGTGGCACCTAGTAGCTGGCAATGGGTAAATCCAAACGAATACGTCCACGAAACACTTCCAGATGGTATACATACTCTTATCATAACTTGCACGAGTATGTGGTACCAAGCTAAAGATGAGGAATTAATGGTTGCCATAGAGGGTAGTAAAACTAAAAAGCTAGTAAAATATTTCTAGCGATCTATTCTCTCGTTCTATTCCACTAAATTTCTATTAAATCAAAAATATATAATATAATCTCTAGATTTAAATGACTTATTTATTCATCCCACACATTTTTTCTTTTTTTACATGAAAGAAAATCGCATAAATAGAATCTGTCAATGCGAAAAAGAATACTAAAGAGAAAGACCAGTATTGTATAAGTTATAAAAATATTTATTTCATATGTTTTCACAAAAAAGGATAATAATAAAAATTCAAAAATAATAATAATAATAACAAAATGAACTTTATTTATTGTCTTGTTCACTTTTATATGATGTTCTAGTCTTATTTTCATCTATAGAATTGACTGAGCAAAATTTGAACACTAAACTGCACACTCTATATATAAAAATTCAACGAAGAATGTAGAAAAATATATTTTCTAACCGCGTAAATTATTACTCGATTGATATTAATTAATGCTATGTATAAGTAACGTATGTTTTACATTTTGCACAGATGAAGAGAACGGACACTTCACGAATTTTTATGATTCACCGACAACACCGAGGATGATCGATCGTGAATCTGAAGCGGTAATAATGAGTCTAATTGGCAAGCCTTACGAAATTGGAAATTTTAAGCAAGTCGATTACAGCTGTAAGCAAGACTGTCATTTTTTTTTTTCTAAATAATTTGATGTTTAAATAAATATGATATTTTTAGTACGACCTAAAGTTATAAAAATAGCAAAGGCTCGTTTGAAAGGAGCTTTGAAAAGTTACATGCTGAGACCAGTCATTCGATCTGTCGAAATGGACGAACCGTTGGAATATCTGACCGAAATGAGACAAGTGGTGATACTCTTTATCAATGTAATCACCTCGAACGTAGACAAACGAACATTAATTTTCTTAGTGAACACTGCTTATAAACTAGTGTGCAAGTAAGTCTATTTCTGTTTCGTCGTGTCATAACTGGTGATGGCTAGCGATGACAACGAATTTCTATGGAAATTTTTAATACAGTTAAAAAAATTATACTTGAATTTGTATTAACCACTAAATATTATAATATATAGTAGTTAATATAATAATTTGGATATATTCTAGAATATTAAATATGTGCGTCTATGCATTATTGAATTTCTTCATTATAAATGTACAAAGATCTGCAGTATAACAATAAACTGTCGAAGTATTCGGATCGTTTTGAATATATAAATGTAACAAAAAATTCAATACATGCAATGTAATTATAAAAACAAATTTATCATAGAACTATTAACACTAGAACTATCAAAGTGATCAAAATGACCAATTTATAATTTTTGTTAGAAATTTTATAAATGTAAAATAGTTTATTTTTTAGAGATTTAAATGATTTTTCGTAATGATGAATGAAAGATTTTTTCCTTTTTTTCACTTTAATGTCTTTGATAGAAATTGTAGACTTTAATCGTCGGTCGTTCTAGTGTTAAAACGCATCTCAAAATACAAATTATAGTTGCCAAGTAATGGGATTTGAACTTGTGGAACGAATGGAAAACTATTGAACGAAACAGAGAAAGAAGAAAGTTTTTGTGGGTTTGGACTGAAACTACTACATAAATTTCAAAGATAGCGTAATGGCGTATTAATTTTTTCTACGAGACTGTCCATTGGACCAGATCATTCTACAGATCCATATATTCCTAGTATTTCGTAATTTTCGATAATTTTCTGAGTTTCCAAATTTGAGATCATTTCTTGATGAAATTCGAATGCCCATCACTAGTCGCGACTTATTTAATCTCATCGATCAATTTTCCTTCGATTTTTCGGGAAAGGATTGTCGGTGGAATGCACGGATGTGTGAACAAAACGTCCCTCTTCGACAAAGATCTGATGTTTCTCTGCGTGTTCGGTTTACGTGGCGATAAGCATGAACTGGAGTCACAAATCGGTTTAAAATGCGCGTCGAAGTTACGATCGAATCTCACTGCGATTGAAAATATCAAATCCGTAACGGTGGGCGTGACCACGGGGATGACATATTGTGGAGTTGTAGGTCATATCTTACGAAGGGAGTACACCGTGATTGGAATGTCAGTGAACAAGGCTGCGAGGCTTATGGTAGCTTATAAGAACAAGGTGAGAATTAGCGTATTTTCAGACATTAATTTTTAACAGACGAAAGAGAAAAAAAAAAAACGAAGAATTATTAGGTGGTCTGTGATCGAGAGAGTTTCCTTCATTCTCACTTGGAGGCAAGGCACTTCATTTTACAAGAACCAAGATATTTAAAGGGAATCACGAACGTTGGACCGATATATGAATTTCAGGAACAACCAAAGTAATTCTATTCTAATATTCTAACAATATTCTAACAAGGTTAAAAAGTTTCGCCCTCACTTAAATGAAAAATAAACGGGAAAAAATATACTGCAGTAATTATGTATGTGAACCCTTTACTCGAATAAAATTAAAGGAATAATAAGGAAAAATAAAAGTTCACTTCGAATTGAATTCAAGAATGAAATTTGACAGCCGATATAAACCCAGATTGTCCGCGAAAGGTATGGAAAGTATGATTTCTTACTTCATAAAACAAAAAGTAAAGAAAAGTGATAGAATAGTATACATTATTCTACGGTAAAAAGAAAAATTTTGTTATTTCATGGTATTAAGCCCGATGATATTAAGCAAATTTATTTTAAATATAAAAAGTGAAGAGTCAATCAAATGCTCTGACATTAAAATTTAAAAAACTTCGAAAAACGAAGTTGTGTAAATCACTCATATCTCTTTCTGTTCATTTTCTGTTTGAGTAAAGACGAAATCTTGGAAACAAAATTAATAAATTCACGTCTAATTCGTTAGGTATACTGTGTCGAACTTAGTTTGGATTAAGTATCCTCTGCTTGGTCGACACAACGAACTTCAAATTTTTAAGAAGATGCTAATGAAATTATTAGAGTACTCCAACGCAAGCAAGGAAAGTCGTAGTTCTCGACCAAAATATAACACACTTCTTATAAAGTAACTATTTTTATTATTATTCCATTTTTGTTATTATTACATTTTCTCTAGTGACGTATATTTTTCAACCACGGTCTTCTTCAAAGAGGCGAACCACGGGTAGGGAAAACGAGGTTATTAGATGAATTTACGCAAAACATTCCAGTAGGAACGCACTGTAATTATATCTCTTTACAAGCGGAGCACAATGAGGTTGACACTTTATACTTTTCAATTATTATGAAATTTTAGAATTTAATGAATAGTTACTAATATTAACACTTTATTGATGGTGCATTTCTAACGCGAAAAAAGTGATTCGTAGATGATTATTATTGCACGATATATATATATAAATTGTTTCCAATGAGAAATTGGATTTACACTCAATTGACTTTTCAACTTTTCATTTAATGTGGATAATAATTTAAATAATCAAAACGCCAAAAACACGATATGCTTCATTCATTGAAGTGTTAATGCCTTTAATTTTACACTTTTGTTTTTTAAACTTTTAATCAAAGAAACTCTTGATTTATCTCTTAGTACAGACCCCGTACAACCTGATATATTTATTATTTTCAATGCCTCTTGGTTTCACTCACACGTCCACACGAAAAGAACGCGAAGACAAATTGCTTTTACGACTGGGCAAGCTGAAGCATCCGTACTTTTTGTGTATTTTTAATCAACTCTTCAACGTGCATTTCTCTATCACACAACATTATAATGTACTAACTGATGCGGAGAAACAAAAGCTTTTAAGAAAGTTCCTACTGAAATTGATGAAAAACTGCTTTCAAGAATTGTGGGTGGTCATAATTGACGATGCAGAATACTGCGATCCGGAGTCCTTGGACATTTTTGATGTTTTTACGAAGAAGGATAAGATATTTTTTGTATTGAGCATTGGTCGAAAATTGAGGACGGATTTCCCAGTATATTTCAATCTTTTGCATAGAGGAAAGGTACTGATTTATTCTCTTCAAAATAAACAGTCGCCTATTTTTTGTTTGTTTTGTACGATTAGAAAATATCTGTTCCTGTGGTATTTTTACGGAAAGAAATGAAACTTTGAGGAACTTCTTTAAAAAATACATGATATAAATATTTCAAATATAAAAGTTTCATCAAACAACATTTATCAAAAAAGATTCCATGAGGTAAATAAACTTTGCAAATTGTTAGGCATTAATTTTATTTAACCATATATATCATATTGCTGAAAAATTCAAATTATAGGAAAATTTTTATTTTTATATTGTATATTTTCAAAAACTCTGCTTTATCTATTCCCATTAGAATTTATAATGTAAAAACATTTCTTAAAAAAGTTCCACGTTCCATATTTTTAATAGAACTTATTAAAAAGTTTCACAACTTTTTCAACCCCTGATATACTTGTTATAACACTAATCGAGTAGCAATAAAAATTTGAATTGTTCTTTAAAAAGATAATTGAGTTGATCGGAATAGACAAATGGTATCACGCTGGCTTAGCATGTCAGATACTTAACGTGAAAGGTCTACCTGCGGAACTTGAAAAGTAAATAGAATAAACTTGCAAATTGCCTGAATACTTCACAAAATTCTATCTTTGATTTGACATCAATATGTTTGAAGACGAATACAAGAGAAAAGCTTCGGAAATCCTGGCTGGATCGAGAGTTATTTAGTGAGCCTTCTCCAAATCGGTGTTTTAGAAATAATACATATAACGAAAAAGGAAGCAAGAATAAAGGGCTATGTGCTCCCTCCTACATATATGTTAAAAAGGTTTACTGAACAAAAAAGCATATTTATACAAACAAACGTAATAGACAAGTACTAATTCTACGGAATTTAAAATCAGATATACTGCAAACCTAACGAATGGAAACGCATTTAATCACGATAATCGAAAAGACAGGTGGCAGATGTACAGAACAAGCTTCAAAGTACGTTTCTTCCTTTTTTGGTCGAAGATGAATAACATCGTTTACATTAAAAAGAATGACAACAATTTTGTTTCAGGACAGTGCAATATCATTATTAGAGAAAAGTATAAGCAAACCACACTTGATCAACAACGAAGAGACCATGATCGCGGTTTGTAACATTTCCGAGAGTTTCGTATTCGAGGACATGGAACCCGAAATTACAATGGATGGTTAAAAAATAATAATAATTCATTTATTAGCAGTAATAATTCATCTACTATACTGATAAATAACAAAAATATCTCGTTACGTTAAAGTTATGATATTGAAGCTATTCGATTCGCTGACACCACTTGATCAGCTTCTCTTGAAATGTGCTTCTGTCATCGGAGAAACAGTAAACAGACACATGCTAGAAAGTTTAATGTCCGGCACCTCTAAAAGAGAAATCGCACTTGGTAAAACACGCCTATTATTTATGATGCGATAATGTCTAACTGACTACTTAGAGCTGTGCAATTTGTCAGCTGTTACGAAACTCTTTGAAATACGAGTCTTTGGCTGTGCAGTCGGGGACTTCACCAAAAATACAGGCCCTATAATACTTATCAGAAACATTCAAAATCACACTTCAGAAATGGACCTCTTCTGCAAGTGTATTGGCCTCCATATTCCAGGTATTAATTGACAAAGGAAATATATATTAATCGAACACGCATATAGTTGGTTTAAACTACCGAAAAGGTATATTTTCTTAGATGAGCTGGCAGACCTACCAAAATATGCTTCCTGTGGCTTTATGAGATTTAAGATGTCCATGTTTCGTGACACCACTTATCAGTACTGTTTTTAATTAATTAAAACTGTACAAATATTAATTCTTAAGTGGTATCATTAGGGTATAATTAATAATTATAAATAAATTAATTACAAGTTAACTTTAGCATTTTTAACCTTTAAGTAAACCAATTTTAAAGTAAAATTATTTGAAGATTTATATAATTCTTTAATATTTCGCGATATTTCTAATAGTGGGAAATTTTATTTTCATTTATCAATTTACTGTAATTTGAAGTGAACTCCAATAATTAAACTAAAATCGAACGTTCGCTTAAGAATTTAAAATACAAAATAAAATTAAATCCTGAACTTTTGTAATTACTTAAGTCATATATAGCTCAACGATACTACTCGAGAGTTCTTTAGTTCCAAAAGAACAAAAGTAAAATTATAACTGCATTCAAAAATATGTCCATGAAGATTGCTTACGGAAAATCAGAAGATAGAATTGCACAACCAGGCATTGAAATATTTGCAACAGTATACAAGACGTTGCGTTTCTTGCGGGGAAGGTCAATTTGCCAAATTATTGGGAAGAGTGTCGAAGAAAGAAGAAAGAAAGAAAAAACTGACAGACATAAATGAAAATAAGGAGAAAGTGTCAAAGGAAGAAAAGCCAAAGAGAAAACGAATAGACATAGAAGAAATTCTCGACGTGGAATATAAGGATGTAGGTGTCACTGAGAAAAAGAGGAAAAGTAAATTGAAAGTTTCTTGCCTGAATTTATTTCGAAGTGTCGAGAAGAAGCCGACGCTGACATTTTCAAACGTGGATTTTTCAAACTGCCTGTGCGATCTAATATTGATGACAGTCTATATTCAAATACTCGATCACTGTCGTGGTATTGGTAAATATTTTCCTCGATTAATTAATTAATTAATTAATTCGCCGAATTAGCAATTATAATTTAACGTAACATAATTCAAATCTGAATTTAATATTTCAGGAAAAATTGAAATGACGCTAACTGCTCTTCTAGAGTTTGCAGAGATTTGCTTGCTTACTTGTAACATACCGCAAGCTCGAAAGCTTCTATCCGAGAGCGAAACTGTTGTAAAAAAGGTATAGAAAAAATTTTTTTTTCTAAAAGTTGAATATTCATTTGATCTAACATGTCTGATACTTGAAGCTATTCGAGTCGGACGAAGACGAAATTGTTCTTTTGCCTTATCTCACTGCGAAGATACAAACCCTTCAGGGGCAATGTTTTCTCGAAAGCGGCTCAATTTTTGAAGCTGAAGAAACACTTGAAATGGCATTGAACAGCTTAGGATACAAATTTCCAAAGCTAGAAATGATGATTGATCTGAATTCGATCGCGCAATTAGTGAACTTGAAATTAAAATTGATTTGTTTCAATGATACAGAACTTGAAACCAGTCTCGAAGGGGATGACGTGGATTATAAAAAACAATTATCAGAATGCTTGGCACAAATGTTCGAACTCTTCAGGGTAAATTAACTGGAATTGGAATTATTTGAACGTAGAACATTCACACTCTTTCATACAGTTTAAAGGGATGAAGAAACACGCTCGTTTAGCAGCAATTTGGGGTTTAAACGCAGCTTTAGATTCTAAGAAAGATTTGCATGTTCTCTGCACAGCATACACCAACATCATAATCACAGCACACATGTATCAAGAGAGGTAAGAACTTTCAGATTATGATCAAACATTCGATATTGTGACACAACTATAATATAATTTTACAGATACTTCATTCCTTACCTGGAACAGAGGGGTATCGATATTTGCAACGAAAACAAAGAAGCACTTGAATCGCAAGAATTGAATGTGATCGCTCAATTTTACGCAGGAATATTCTTTTCTCGCTGGCTAAAGGGACAGATCTCGAAAGCTATCCAGATTGGTTTCATTTGTTGCAGAATGGCCAATACAATCGGATCCACGTTTTTAAAGCTGCTGATACTACCACGATTAGCTCACTTGCTAATGATCTCTTGCCGACATTCAGAAGTGGTTACTCAATTAAGGGAATTGGGTAATAAACTATCTAATTTTAATTGACGATACTCTTTATAAAATGTCTTATACAACTGCAGAGTTTGTATCTCATCAACATTTCGACAAATCTGGACGTACTTGGTATTATGCGCTTTGCGCTGACGTTCATTTAGATACTGGATTAACGATACTCTCGTTTCAAGCCTGCGAACAATATTTCCTTCAGGAAGGCGAACAAATGATCAGTTTACATGATCCAGAAGCGGAAAGACGATATTTTACATCTATGTGGCTGTGGTATATAGTGAAATTTTCGTTTTAATTTTTTAATTTGGAAACTGATAAAGATATGTGATTAACCGTTATTGTCACATAAACACAATAATCTATAATAGGTGTATCAGAACTGAAGAATGGGAAGCTGCAAAAGTATGGAGCGGTAGAAAGGTTGAGAGCACTAATATAACGGATGAACATATAGTAGCAGCAACAATTACTTCGTTAAAGAAGCTTGAAGGTCTACTTATTCTTTATGGTATACATTCTTCTATTTTCGTCTATCTTCGGTCTTTCTATTTTAACTCAAAACAAAATTCCATGATAATTTATCAAAGTTTCATATGTACAGTGCATAAATTAAATAGTAGAAATGCTGATGCAGCTGTCACAATGATGGAGATTAAAAGTATATTGAAAAATGCAAAGAAAATGAGCAAGATTGTTGAAATTGCAATTCCTAGGTATACTTTAGTATTTATAGATACAATTCTAAATGATTGAATTCTGATATCTAAAAGAAATATTTGGTATTATTACAGATACATGTTGCTGAAAGCATATTACTGGATGATAAGATCACAAGTAAATGTGGCAATGAAACTTTTAAAAAAATTACAGAGAGTATGTCAAAAGATGGAGAACAAAATGATTTACACGTGGGCACTACATTGTGAAAAGGTTCTTATCAAAGTAAAAATATTCTATGTAGAAATCAATCACCTATCTTCTTTATGTCTTTTTTTTTATCGCCTATCTTCTTTATACTTTACGTACAAAACAATAAAATTTTAAAACATTTTTAGGCTTGGTCAGGTGGAATCTCTTCTGTACATACAGATAAATGGAGAGAAATCTCAGAGAATAAAATGTTAGATAAATGGGACGAAATTAATGCAAATAATTCAAATATGATAATTTTTACTTTTCCCCTACCAAAATATATTCTTTAACCATTTTCTATTCTTAATTTCAATTAAAATGAATGTAATATCACAAAATAAAATACGTACTACAGTATTGTTGAAAGCGAAAGTTTTTTTGTACTTGAACACATATATCCAAATTTAAAATAAAAAATGAAACTAATTTAAAACATGAATTTATGAATAAATACTTCTTTTATTGTATATTTGCAAAACGCTCAACATCTTGATCGTTGTGCAAATCAAACAATAAAAGAAACTGTAAGGTAAGGAAAAGCGGAAAGCTAAATTTCCATGAAAATAGAAATTATGTTATAGCTTAAACTGACTACATACGTAAATCTATATGAGACGCAGTTTCAGACTATATAAGAATAGTTATAAAGCTTACATAAATAATATGTATCTCATATGGAATTCTACTTATCCCATTTAAATTAATATTATCTTTATATTAACTACCCTACTAATATTAACTATCCTTAACCATACATTTAGATACTAATACGCCTTACATATCAAGAATTACTATACTTAAGCTTAAATCTAACAAGCAACTTAAAATTACCACAACATAACACAGCACAAAACAACACCCAATTTAAAATTATCTGTAGCCAAATTTTGTAGTCTAACATCTTTACAAAAAGTAATTTTTATTCATTTTATTTATATAAATATATAAATATAACTCAAAAGAAATTAAGTGGAATTATATGAAGTTATATGAAGTCTTCTTTTGATAATTTCTCGTCCTACTGTGTATCACAAAATCTTCTGTTCATTCCATAATCTGTACCTGAAACAAATCTAAAAAACTGAATTAATACCGATTAATAAAATCTGTAAAATATAATTACTTGCAATTGGATGAAACATCATTTTATTAAAATAGTTTTTTCCTGTTAGTCACTTTAATTCATATTCCATCTTTTAAACTTTCAGTGTACATATTTCTATATGCTTTCTGAAACAAAACTCTCTGTAAATTAATAAATCTGAAACAAATTTATGTATTGGATTAGTATATTATAATTTAAATAAAAAGATAAAATAAAAAGATCTACAATGAAATATCATATTACACACAAAAAAAGTTAGGTTGTTATCAAAATATTCATAATTATACATCATTAACTTATTATCATTTTTATTAAATCATTTTTTCACTCAAAATTATGAAAATAGAAAGAAAGAATCTCTAGTGATGGGATTTTGATGGAAATTTGACTGAATAAATCAGAAATTGAAAATTTACCTTAAAGATGAAAGAAAATTCGACTAAAATTACATGATTTGTCTTTCTAACTTATTATTTATTTCGTTATATAACACGAAAAATAGAAATTGGACAAAATACGTGCAAGATTTTTGTTAGAGATAAACGTCATTCGTAAATAGTTTGATTTGAGCTACTAAAATTCTACTTTATTGTTGAAACATTTAGAATAGAGAAAAGAAGAGAAAATGATAAAAACAATAATTATTATTGGCTCCAATAACAATACACTGGATATTAATTCAAAATAAGCTAGTACTCTACACAGTACTACCGATTTAATTATTTTGTAAAAAGAATTTCAAATTTTCATTGTAATATTTAAATACTTTGTTGCAATATTTTTCTTACTTTATTTTACATATATGACACTTGAAATCATTTGTAATTTCACATATGTAAACATATTAAATTTATAATAAAATTCTACATTCTAAAACAAAGTTACGGCTAATAAAAAAAAAATATATATTTTTTAGCAGTATTTTCTGTAACAAACAGAGCAGTAAGAAATGCTGAAAAACTTAATGCAGTAACCAGAAGGACTACTGACAAAGAAAACAATAGTTAGAAGGACCAAGGGCCACTGAAAAAAACCGTGATACAGTAACCAAAAGGGCTATTAAAAAACAAGTATTTTCTACTCAACAATACAATAAACAGAAGGGCTACTGCACAATTATTAAACGTTACTTCAAGAAACGCGATCATTCATTACCGCAATACTAACAATAAAAGCAAAATTGATCACGATGGAACAATATTGCAACACTAAGAGTAAAAGTAATTGGAAATCGCGATGAAATAATGTCACTAATTCTAAATAACATAATAACGTAATAACAGACTAACTCTAAAATTAAATTCAATGAAAATTATTATGAACAATACAGAACTGTACAAACAAAAAGCTACTTCAAACACTTTCACACTCTAAAATTAATTGAAACAAATGACTCTATAATTTAATTTAAAACAACAAAAAGCAAGATAAATTTACATAACACTAAGACAATGAAAATTGACAATAAAATTGCAAAAAACACAGTACAATTCGCAACTCTAAAGCAAACACGATTATCATTTCTTCGGAACTCTAATTTAAATTGTAATTAATTTCTCGCAATACTAACAAGAAAAACCGCGATTTGCCCAAAACGATGATGAACGATGATGGAGAAGAAAATACAACTACAAATATTAAAAGAGCATAGTGACAAAGTAGAATGACCTCCCATGCTCTGAAATCATTTAAATGATCCAGAGGATGAGAAGCCATTTGTTGTGACCCTCTTCGTGGCAGTTTGCCGGGCCTCTTCTTTTCTTCGAGCGCAATGCCCGCTGAAACTTACATCTAGCTCGATCTTTCTAATCGCAAACTAAAAAGTAACTTATAAACTAATATAAGTCGCGAAAATTGACCCCAATACACATGGACGACCATCGATCATAATGATCGTTGTCCGTTTGCACGTGCGTGCTCGAGCAATACCTACATAAACGTTCGTTTCGGGACCTACT
>CAJDYZ010006105.1:11796-22255 GCA_903986555.1 Heterotrigona itama
GTCAGCTACGATTATCTGCCGCGATTTCAAAAGAATTTTAAAGTGTATGGAAGTAAAATTTATTTATTATAGGATCGGAAGAGAAGGAAGAACTGACGCTGAGCAATTGAAAGTGGTGACATCTCGAAAGTGAAAGTACGTGACACGCGACAGATTTGTCATAATTTTATGAACACTTGGGTTTCTTTAAATTTCAAACTGTAAAATAGCACAGAGTATTAAAAGTATACAGATTAATTATTAAAAAAAAAAAACGATGCCTGAAGAATAATTTTAGAAATTACTGCACAAATTATGGGATATCATGGAATGTTAAACGAATCCTTGGAATTTGGATCAAATTTTCATTAGGTTACTCGAACAACGCGTTTCGAAAGTTAGAAATAAAAATCAAAAGTCTGCCAGTGTAACGCGAAAGAAAAGATTTCACGAGAATTTCATTAACGTGCTACCTCCATTGAAATAGAATTTCAATTTTAGCGGTGAACGTTTATTTGGGTACTTTTATCCCCCTGCACGTTAGAGATTGATATTGTCTCCCAGTGTTAAAAACACAATCGTTTAAAATACCGTGTGTGCGGCGACAGGGAAATTTGGTTTAAACGTTCCATTCTATAACAATAAACGAAACCTTCAAATCCATATTAAACGTCCCTCGAAACGTAATTTCGCGTGTATGTGGATTCAATATAATACGTAGAAAAATCCGATGGAATATATAGAGCACGGATGGATAATACAGTGGCGGATCATTGCAATAGCAAATGGAACGGGGGCTGGAAGAAAGAAAGAAATTGGAGCACGTCGATTGTAATATGGTGCAATCGTTCGTGTCAATATTGGAGAATGTATCGCCGTTAGAAGCTCAATATCGAAAAGAAGTCTTCGAAATTGAACTATTTTCGCTCCCGGAAAATCCTCCTATGAATATTCATATTTCCACCTGCTTATGTAACCATTTTCCTTTTTTCCCCGCTTCTTTTTCCCCTTTCGCTTTTCCCTGATTTTTACGAGCCACGTCCGCAAAATAAGCCGGCCGTTCAACGGCAAAAAGAGATGACAAAATGTAAGGAGAATAAATAATTTCTTCTAGCTCTATAATTGGCAAATTTCGAAATACAGTGACGTTGTAATTTTTTTTTCACTTCGACGCGATTAAAAAATAAAACTTGCATCCGAGAAATGAAAGTGAAAGTACGTACATCTCTTCGCATATTTTACAAAGAATTAAATTAAATTCTAAATTCACTAAAAACCCACCATTATGAAACTGAGAAGTTATAATAGCTAGATCCTATAACGATTCCAAAAATAACGATCAAATGAAAATTGAAAAGTCATTTCCGTCACTCTGCTGGTTTCAACAGTGGACAACTTTAAACCTTAGAGAGTTTGAGGATAATAATTCGTCAATCAAATTTGACCAAAATAGTGATCTAAAGAAATTGAGAAATTTTCCCGCTCTGCTTATCAAATCTGACTTATCAAATTCAAACAATTCTTGAAGGATCTGTGAATGTACCAATGATTCTAAAATAATAATTCAAACAAAATGGTCCTAAAATAATAATCTACAGAGATTTATAAATATCAGTAATTGGTCCACTTTTCGACCACTGTGCTAAATCGGACTAAGTTGGAACGCGTCAATGAATTTAAATAAATATATTACGTTGCTCGCGCTTGTGCAACCCTTCTCTTTTTCAGTCCTCTCATTCTTTCCTCCGTCTTAGCGATCGAGACACGGATGATGGGAGCCGTTGAACCCTCGTCTTTCTGTTCGTCGGTCATGGCCTAATCCAGCGGACTTAACCGCTCGACTTTACGTATCCTACGGAATTAGAGGATAAAGATTATTAAGTGACGGGTCGAAGGGGTCTTTCGAAACGAAGGGACAGCCGGAAAATCCTGGCTGACGTCCCGTGAGATTTCTCTCCCCTCCCCTCCCCTCTGTCTCTGTCTCTGTCTCTCTGTTTCTTTCTCTACTTTTCCCGTCTCACCGACCAGCCACCGGAAACTTACCCGCGGCTGTTTGAAATAAAATTTTTCCATTCAAGAAAAAGACAGACCGAAGAGCTGCCACTATGAAATCAGAGCGAACGTCGAGGAGAGGAACCTATTTAAATATTCCGCGGAATCGCGGGACGAATATTCTCTATTTCGTGGCCTGGAAACGATCTGCCGAGAGATATCGGTTCCAAATGGTGGTTCAATGCTTGCGGATTTTTCTGCTGTTTTTTTTTTTTTTTTTTTTTTATTTTTGGACATTTGATATTGGTATTTCGCGGAATCACGAATGCATTCATTCCGAGCGAGACATTTATTCGACACACTGCGAAAATTCAGGACAAAACGATTTTTTCAAGAACAACGTGCGGAAATACCTGCGATTCTAATCCCGGCGCGGAGCGTGTTATTCAATTTCCTGTGGAAAGCTGAATTTCATTCGCACAGATGAAAATAAATTTCATTTCAGGACGAATGCATGCGTATTCTTATCTCAGAGGCACGAGAGCTTCAAGTTTAAACCTAAATCACACGCAGCACGTAGTTTCCGCTTGACTTTGCAACTGGAATGCGGATTTTACGAGAAGTTTGAAAGCGCAAGAATGCACAGTATCTTGTCTATTAAAATTCTTTACTGGACGAAGCAACTTTCTTCGTTCCAAAAGAAAAGAAAAAAAAAAAAAAGGAAAGAAAATCCTTAGTTTCCTCGTAACAAATTCACAACGCGAGAAACATGTTGGAGATCAGACTGACCGAGTCCGAAATTTTCCAGACCAAGACCGAGTGTCGGCGCGACAATAAAAAAGATCGTCAGAATGGAAAGTTCAAATATATATATATATTCGTACTGATTTAATGGCGGCCGCGATTAGCGAGTCGTCGCTCTCGGCTTCTATTCCCTGCCGGTGAAACGCGAAAGCAGACCCGTGAGCGAGAGTTTCTCGGGCAAAATTTCCGGGCGCTGCGAATTAACCGGACGTTAAACGAAGAGGGGCTGGTGGGAGCCGGGAGGTCTTTCGTTTGACGAAATCCGTAAACGCGTTAGTAACTTTCGGCGAATTACACGGTCCAGGAGAAAGTTGCCGGGCAACTCCGGGTCCCCTGTATCACCCTTTTGGGGAAAGTTGGCCGCGCGACACGTAAGTCCCACCATGTCACGTAATCGCGCAGTGATCATGTTAATCGGGCAACCGATAAGCCAACCTGAACTTCGTTTACCGCGTTCTGGGTCTCGATCGCGCGTCCTCGGTTAACCAGCAACTTCCAATTTGTTTTTCCTTTCGCGATCCCACGTTTGTGAAATTTTTTGGAATTTTCGCGACACTTTGCTTCACTCCTTCGTAGCGTAACGGCATCGAACGATGGAATTTCTTTTTTCTCAGCTTCGTGCTAGTGTGAAATGCATCGTTTCTTTGATGACTGAGATGAGTTGAAAGTTTTATCTTTGCTAACTATTTTAGAGGAAAAGAGATTCCAGGTGAAATAGAAAGATGAAGGATGATCTTAAATTTGGAGCAATGTTTTTCAACGCGTCACTACAATTAGAGTTCGTCGAGGAATCGTGTGGGACTTTGATTGAACGTACAACATTCTGAAGAAACTATGTGTAATATATATACAGTGCAATATGTACATAGGATAATGGAATTGACGCAGCGACAGTAGAACTGGACATTTTAGTCAGACAGGCCCAACTAGCTCTACTAGCTCTCGATTTTCACGCACTCGAATCACACTTTACACACAAATGCTTTCTACCAAAATATATTTCACATCTCGCAAAATTCATGTTTGCAAAATCTACTTTACTTTATAGAGAAACGGGGAAAAATTGTACCTGCAACGACTCGAGCCAAGAGAATTGCCGGTGAATGCTGCACGCGGAAATCGTGCTTGGTTATTAAAAAATAAAACGGAATATCCGTTCGCGAAGGCGAGCGAACTGCAGCTTGTCGAGAAAATTGTTGCGAAGCGCGGATGAACGTACGAATTTACCTATACGCGAAAGTGGAAACGCTACTTCGTCATTGCTTTACGGTAACGGTTATGCTTCTTGAAAGTTTACCAGTTTGCTGGCATCCTCCGCTGTCTCTTTCTCTCTCTCTCTCTCTCTCTCTCTTTCTCTCTCTTTGGGTTCTCAACCGGTCCACGGACTCGTCGCCGTATCTTTCTCTCTCTTTCGCCCCACGCGTTACGCTACTACTTTCAACCCCTCTTTTCGAAGCGCCACATCTACTCCGCTAAGAGCTAAGTTGTACATATAACGCTACGACGTAGTAAAAGAGTAGAAAAAGTGCGGGAAAAGGGGAAAATGGAGTAATGTATGCGCGTGTACGATGTCGCGTAACTTGTGTCGTACAAGGGGTTGATGTGCATCAGGAAAACAGGAGAGACCGGTGCAAGAAATAAAATTGACAAAGTATTCTACCTTTGCTTCTTTTTTTCCTTTCCTCAAACTTAAATTAACATTGAAAAGGTGTCATTGTGGGTACAACAGTTCCCTGTATATTGTCTTATTTCGCAGATCGCTCAGGTGGAGTGTCGTTTCGTTGAAACATGAACATCACTCGCAGAGTACATTTTCTCCTATTGTTAACAGCACGTGTTATCTAATATTTTACAATTTTTCATAAAAAAAAGATATATATATATATATATATATATATATAATAGAGTAAATAAATTTTTCTAAAATTCCTACTAAAATTCGTCGCAAGCCTAAATCGTGCTCGCAGACTATTCGGAGAGTCAAAGCGGCCTCATCCAGCCAGCGATGCGGCACTGTTTTTCATTGCAAGAAAATGGTGCACGTGATGGCGAAGTCGCATCAGTCTTGGCCGATCCAAAGAAGAAAAGCGAGTTCGTGTCACGGGCAGGCAGCTGCAAGGGTAATCTGTCAATTTATCCGTCAACGGAACTCTCACTGGGTTAGCAAGAGCTCGAGAGCGATTCGCGGAGGATATATTCTTCGTTTCTCGAGGTTGTGCGCGTGTCGTCGCGTCGTGAGGTCACGTATACCCTCTGATCCTGTTCCACGGCTATCTCTCTCTCTCTCTCTTTCTCTGCGTTAAAACGACTACGACTACGACGGCGACGGCGACGACGACGACGACAGCCCTCAGGAACAAGCGAGCATTTTGAGCGAGGTGACGTGAGAGAGGAGCTCGTTATCGAGGTAGTTCGATGAGATTCGCTCGATCACCTCGCTTTCCCGTCGCTCAAAGAGCCTTGAAATTGAAAAGGATCCCTTTCTACGTGTCACAGAGGCTGCCCCTTTAGTCCGACACCGGAAAAATCAAGGGGACTCGAGGTGTTTTCACGGGGAAGCGGTTTGCATTACGGAATCGCGTGTGCACGCGTGCGACTTCGAGATTCTCTCTCTCTCTCTTTGGAAAACGTTTCATCGCTTATTTACTTGTACTTGCAGCACAATAAGATTACTTTCAACAAACTTTATACAGTCAAGAGCACAAGTATCGAGTTCGAACGATTCTCTGGAAACGTTGAAACAAGTCTTCTCGCGATCTTTGAAGATCGATGTATCCCTTTTGCAACGATCCTTCGAAATTCGCCGCCAAGTTTCCAGAGAATCACAAGAAACCCTTCCTTTGTATAATACTGTTCAAAGGTGAACAAAAATCATGGCCTTTAATCCTCAAGACCGTGATAAATCTAGTCACGAGAAGAATTGTTCTTTCTAGAGACGTTTCAACTGTTTCTTTTTAAACAATCTCTCACCGTTAGTGAAAATTACCAAATTCTACCCCGAACGTTGATTCTACACTTTTGCAGTCTGGCAACGGACGTGTGTGTGTCGACGATCTTCGACGATGGATCGTGAATCGTGATTAAACGGGTAGGATCGGCAACTAAACGCAAGTGGAGGTTTGTAATAAAGCGGCGGTGCACTCGTTTTCGCGATGACAATAGCCGAACGAGCCGAGCACGGATCAATTAACTGAAGTTGACACGACGAAAACCAAAGTGTCATTATCAGCGTAAGTCAAACGTGTAATGCGTAATTTTGGAGCGTTTCAAATTTAATCATCGTACGTCGACGATGTTGCCATTTGTCTTTTGACAATTTCAGCCGGAGGACCAGAGCGTTTAATCAAAGTCGATCGAGTGTTCTCGTGTCCTTGAGGGACCAACTAACTTGGAGGATTGGTTAATAAATAAATTCGACGGACCGAGGGACCATTTTCAAAATTCAATTCTCGCCCAGTGATCTCGCGGAGATGTTTCTTCGAGTACGCGTTTCTGAAACACAGTGCTTTGTGCCCGCTTTATTAAATTCTGGCGGCTGAAATCAAACGGTGCTGCTCGCGCCGATAAACAGCGTGTACAATGCTGTCGCGAGCGTTCATAAATTACCCGCGCGAAAAGGATAGACGGCAATGTTGCTCGCGATCCCGAGCCCGAGCCTTCTCGACGAGAGGAAACAAAGACCGAGGATCCTCTTCATCCTCTTCACCCCTCCGCGAGCTTGGCGTTCCCCGGGTGAAAATAAAACGGGTAAAAGAAGAAGAAGAAGAAAAAAAAAAACGGGAGAGTGCCTTGAGCGATTGTTGCACGAACGGGTTATGCGTTGTGAATGCGCTTTATTATAAGCATCATTTGTTATCTGTTTAAAAATGACAATGCTATGGGTTTAGCACGGGGCACCGAGGCACGGATGAAAGCAGGCACGAGGTGCGATTTATCAGCCCGGCACGAGACGACAGGATCAGTCATCTCCTTCTCGTTCGTCTTCTTCCACCGTCTCCTCAGTTGCTTTGTCTCCCGAATCTTTTCTCGCCACGAGATATTCATCATTAACGTAGATCCCGATAGTGTGAAGAACGACAAGTGTCGGGGAAATCGAAGAATGAATTTGACGAGACGAGTTTATTTATTAAAACGCTGCATCTCCAACGCGAAGGAAATTTGCAATAGGATGTCAAAATCTCATTATTGGTTATCAGGAAGAACCTGTTATTCAAGTTTGAAACCTAATATTAATTATTCGAACATCAATTGTAATTAAACACATGGAGAGAAAGTAAAAGAACATTAACAAACCATTGAATCAATACGCTTCAAATATTTCTACTTGAATTTTATGGGTCGACTCAACGCGTGTAAATCGATCGATATAGCAAACCTATCAAGCATGGGGCTATCTGTAATTTTTGATCGGTTTTTGATACTGTACAAAATTTTATTTCATTCAAATTATTTTTTTCTCTTTAAATCACCGTCACTAGATGGTTTGTTAAATTTGACCCCTATTATTATACTTCATTCTCGCCTAAAAAATTTGCTTAAAACAATCTTACAGCACAAAGTGTTGTAATTCAAACGAGGCTAAAACAACAATCTCTGGTCGTACCTGGGTAAAAACTGGGTCAGAATTTCAACCGGATGAGACTCGCGTCCTGGCAGCGGCGCGCCACTATCGCGCCAGATATATATGCTTAACATTCTTCGCTGACCCGGGTGGTGCTCGCCTCCCGCGAATAACCGAGCGGCAAACCCCATCGTTTCGCACCACGGTGCAAGCAACTCACGTCCTACCCACCGACAGGCGATTTGATGTTACGGCGAATTTTTCTGGCGGCGGATTTACGGCGCGATTCGGCCGGAATTGAGAATTTTGAAAAATTTATTAGTTCCCGGGCGAGCAGCTTCCAGCCGCGTAATCGTCCCGCCCCCTGTGTTCTGTTGCCCGCTCGCTACGATTACTTCTGATTTCGTATCTGCGCCACGAAGGTGACGTTAACCCCTCGACGTGCGGACATCGTTCTCGCTTTAAAAAATGGAACAGACAAGAAATACGCGACGCACGCGACGTGTAATGTGTTACAAGTTTTATAATCTGAATTGGCGATGACGGATGACTACGTAGTTGATACGTTTTGATAGAATAAAAAAAAAACTTTCGTTGATAAAAATTTTACGAAAATCTCTAGCGTAAATCTGCGTGTCCCTTTTTTTTTTCCAATTATCAATCCATTTCAATTACCCTGCTGGTTGGTTTATCGATGAAATCAATGACTGTTGATATCGTAGGAAATTTGAAAAATGTGAAATACAATTTGCAGCACTGCAATCTAGTCGAGAACGTGAATCTCACGGAAACAATACGTTACAATTATTTCGCAGCTTAAACGTTAGCGTAGGCCACTGACAAACTGTGAACAATCTGAAGCAATTCACGGCCAACTCGAGCGCGGCGAGAAATCAATTAATCAATCCTGCGAACCATCGTGAAACCGCATCACGTGAAATTCAACGACGAAAGTGCAGAGATAACATCGGGCGTGGTTCGCGAAGCGTGATTAAACGCGCGAAACTTTTTTTCTCCTTCGCCCCCCCCCCAACCCCATTCCACCCCGTGCCACCCCGTTTGCTCTGCGCGCATTAATTCAAGGAACGTTGAAAACGCACGTGACGATGAGTAGCCAGAAAGGGCGGATATTGTACGTACCAGCGGGTTTTAGGAGCAAGTGTGCACGACACTCGTTCGATAAGGAGTCTCGTAACGTGACCTGTCGTGGCCGACGTGGCTGCAGTTGCTGTCGCCGTTGCGACTTGGCTGCCATTTAAATTTCATTACGTACCTAAACCTTGTGCGGCCTACCTCAACGGCGCATAACTCGCAAGCAGAGGCTGCCTGGTTATATAAAGGAAGAAAGAAAAGAAAAGAAAAGAAACGAAACAGCGCGAACTGATAGAGTGGCCGTGTTTCGAGCCGCAGCAATGACTTAATAGAAATCCACCGAACTCGTTACATCGACCTTCCGCGAATCGGATAATTCGTCGCGTTTTCACGGTGACGATGACTGAAAGGAAACCGGAAAACGAGTCGAAAGTCGCGTGTGGTTGGCTCAATTTCAATATTTTGCGCTTGGAATATTATTTTCAGGTTACGTTCAGATTAGATCTAGGTCAGAAGATATCTGATACGCGAAACAAATTTTCTTCGAATTAGAGCGAATGGATGAATTATTCGCGAGAAACTAACATCTGACACATGGAAGTTTAACTTTGGTGAGAAATTATAGATTTATTCCGTTGATTCAATGATTCTCGCAACGCAAGTTCGAGATAAATCTTATTCCTGATTAACTGCAGTTTCTTTTTCGAAGTGTTCCTTGAACTAAATGCATCACTGTACAAGAAAACATGGGCGACAGACTTCCCCTGTCTTTAGTTGAGAAATTCCCTAGAAAGTCCCTAGTGACGACTCTATCGAATCGCCATTGAAGAACGCAAGTGAGGAGTCTGTAAAAATAAAACTGAAGATTCTTGGATCCCGCAAGAGGTGTTCAGCCTATACTTTTGCAAAAATATGAATTTACATCGTGAAAATGTACACTGTAATTGCTTGCACGTTATATGAGCGAGTGAAGGCGCGAGAGTGCTGCTGCAGGTATCGACACGAGACAAGAAAACTCGGGCATTCACGCTGGAAACGAAATCCCGTTTCCGTTATATTCCATTCTCTTTCTGTTCGTGTCTCTTTCTCGATCCTCCGGCAAGTTCCTCCGCTTTCGAATACGTTAATTACTCAAAGGAATTTGCCTGGCCGGCCCTCTTTAAGCGTTATCAAGTTTCATGGATTTAGTAGCTACGCGTCACGGAATCGTCGCTCTGAGAACGCTGATGGAAAAAAGGAACGTTAGCGCCCACGCGAGAGTAATTAAAACTTTAAGAGATTTCCGACTCCGAGGAGTGGAAAGGGGGAGAGGGGAGGGGCCGTCCGAGGGGATCAGTCTTATTATAAATCAGGAAAAGTGAAGAGCGCTGTAATCCGGCAAGATCTCGTTGCTTCTGAAACGTTAACGCTGTCTGCTCGACGAGTAACAATGATCATTAGGGGATTCGTTGTTCATCCGTGTGTCTCTTTGCGATGTAAACGCGGTTACCGTTTGCCTCGCAATCGCAGAGAAAACTCAGACTCATGAGTTTCCTTTCCTCGGGAATGTTTCCTGTAATTAGCTTGATTCTCCTTTAAACAAACGAATTGTCTTCGACATTGTGAATTATAAAATCAAGGATCACATCACCGAATAATCGCGCCCGAATTTTCTTTTTCTTGCCAGATGTAGAATTTTATCGACCAGTGGATAAAACAAAATGGCGAAACACTGTTACTCGAGAGGATGTTACGTTGCTCTTCTGCTAACGACGGGCCGATCTTGTTGGAAATGGAAGCAACGACGACCGAGAAGATGGGCCGGTGTTCCTCAGAATCGATTTCTATAATTGAATTGCGAACGAGCGAAAAAAAAATGCCAGGCGAAACGAGCTTCATCGTCGCCGAATATCCCCATCGACATGAAAATTTTAACTAGTTTCTCCCTAGTTCCTCCGCAATTTTTTCCTCCCCAATGGAAAACAAGTCTTTCCACCTTTTTCCCTCCCTCCTTCTCCCTCTCCCTCTCTCTCTTTCTCTCTCTCTCTCTCT
>CAJDYZ010006108.1:4605-17253 GCA_903986555.1 Heterotrigona itama
ACAAGAAAGTTTGAAGTAGACGCGTTGTAACGATACACCTGCGGTAAATAAAACAAAGAATTTTCGATTGAAATGTCTTAGCATAGAGTGTGTTGCATTTTAGGTACTTACGTTTATGTAAGAGTCACGTTCTGTGAAACGATCTCCGAGATTATCTCTCGCCGTGCGGACAGAAACTGAGGCGATTACCTGTAATTGATTAATGTTTGTTTTATTACGTTCGATCGTATGAAAATTCTAAGGCATTGCATTATTTTTTCTTTTTTTTTTTTTTTTTTTTTTTGCAGTATGGTCTTTATACGTGTTTAATGGGGAGCTTCCTCTACATCTTCTTCGGGACGATCAAAGAAGTCTCGATTGGCCCATCGTCTCTGATGTCGCTTCTCACGTTCGAATATACCAGAAACATGCCAGCGGATTTCGTCGTGCTTCTTTGCTTCCTCGCCGGATGCATGGAGTTGCTGATGGGCTTGCTACGTTTAGGCTCGTATCGATCAGAATGATTTCTCAATAGTTCTGCCAACAGAATAACGCACGTCGATCAATTTATTCTCAAATGCAAAAACAGTGGAACAATAACAACTGGATCAATCTTTCGCGTGTTATGTAATTGAAAGTTGTGCATCGTTCGATGAAACTTGTCAATCTCAGACAGATAAATAAATATCTGTTGTGCACGCATTGAAAATTAATCGACGCAAGATTTATCCTTGAATCAATGTAAGAATGAGACAATCCGTGTAAGTTTCCAATGAATTTGTAAAATTTTAATTTTCTTGAAAGTTTCACGTGAAAAAATGAATTTTAACCTCTTGTAAAATATTTTTGGCTCTACTGAATTATATGCAGTAATAAATTACGATTGTAAACTACAAAGCACTGTGAGTCGTACAATACCGGAATTAACTAGTTTCATGTCGTGAGAAATTCTAGTATCTCGATACTTGGCTATCAGATTTGTCTTTGTTTGTTGTGGTTTTATTGCTTTCAGAGGTATTAGATCCACGCGAAAGGTCGATCCTCGCCAAAATTTAAAGTTGCCAGATTTTTACATCAAATCTCGTCTGAATTGACGCAGCCAAATATTAATTTTAGCAAATTTTGGTTCACACCCAACGATTAGTAGTATATAGTACTTTAATCACTTATTTCATTGTTGTATATTACTAGTATAATATTTTCTAGTATAATATAATTTAACGCAATGTGGCATAGTAGAACGGTAAATCCAAGGATCAAAATCCATTTCGATTAATTATTCCATCAAGTAAATAATTACCCAAGAGGATACGTCACGAGAGGTTATTTTAAGAGCGAGGCACTGATTCGCTAATTTCTTGATATATATACGTGAAATTAGCGAATCTCCAAAATGTACGAACAGGCGTGAGAAAACGAAAAATATTTACAGTATGAACAGTCGCAATCCTTTTTCATATCTTAACTAATTGTTAGTACAATATATTTAAACATTCGTTTGTTACTTGTCAGTCTTTCTTTTGTTTGGTTTCCTCGTGCATTCCCGGACAAACGCGCGATATATTATATATATATACGTGTACTATAAGTACACGAACAGATTGGCTTTTCCTCTTAACCTCTTACCTTATAAATCGAGTTACACTCGTGACTAGCGATTATTCTTTCGATTCAATAAGAAGATAATAACTCGTAACAATTTATTTGAATTCGGAACTCCTTCAGTTTTGATCTTTCACAGATTAAGGATTATTAGTTGAGATTATTGTTATGTAAATTCATACCTTTGGAATAGGTATATCATTGAACATTAAAGTAGCACTTGAGTGAAAAATTATGCCACCTGTTATACTGTAGTCGCAACGAGTGCTTTGCCAAGGATATTCCGTAGTATTCTGCATTTTTCATAAATGCAAATCGGCTAATCTGATTATTATACAAAACATCAACACTATATAAGATCGAATGATTTGCCAAAAAATAAATTATTCAAACATATATTTTCTGAGATATTATAATTACTGGCCGCTCCCTCATAATTCTTGATGTAATTTACTGGCCTTTGATGGCTGAAAATAATCCATCATTATAGTGTCAATTGTAAATAAATTAAAAATTAACACTTACAAAATTGCACTCTGAATAATTTAAAAAAAAAAAAAGAAAAAGGGAAAAAGAAGCAAACGTTCCACTTTTTTTACATACTGAGTTATACGCGATACGTCGTTTTGTTCACCTTAGTATATATATATTAAACGATGAAATTCTTCGTACACAGGCTTCTTAGTAGATTTTATATCGATGCCAGTCACGTCAGGTTTCACTTCCGCCACCTCGATTATTATAATCGTATCCCAATTGCAAGGGCTGCTAGGATTGAGGTTTAAAGCGCACAATATCATTGGCAATCTGATCAAGATATTTCAAAACATCAAGAACATACGAATGCCAGATTTCATCCTTGGAATTTGCAGTATAGCGTTCCTTTTATTCTTCCGAGTAAGCCTGTTCAATCATGTTCCATCCATGGAGATGAAGTATGCAATAGCTTTTTTGATTTTAATAATAATTTTACGTATCTCTCTTTCTTTCTCTCTCTCTCTCTCTCTCTCTCTCTCTCTCTCTTTCTCTGTAGCAATTGAAAGACGTCGATTGCTGTTTCGGAAAAGGCAATGGCCAGTCAAAGAAGCAGAATAATAAAAAGATGTACCTGAAGAAGCTATTGTGGTTTCTCTCCATCTGTCGCAACGCTTTGGTGATCCTGATCACTGCCACAATAGCTTTCTATCTCGAGAAAGCAGGATCCTCGCCGTTCATTCTTTCAGGTTCACATTTCTTATTTCTCTAGTTTTCATTTATTCTAGTTATTATTCTAGTTATTTACTCTAGTTATTAACTCTAGTTATTAACCCTATTGATTTAATTATTGATTGGACACCAGATGAATCAACTGTTACATATTACAGATATGCAATATTAAATATTAAAATTAAAATATAATATTAATATAAATATAATATAAATTATCTTGAAACATATAACATTGATATTAATAAATATTAAAAGAAAACTTATGATCTACAGAGCCACTGTTTGACTTTAAGGGTCAAGGAACTTTATAGACTGAAGGAGATATTTACCTCTGTTCATTTTCATTTAAAGGAAAGATACAGTCGGGACTTCCTACATTCTCTCTACCTCCGTTCTCTTCTCAGGTTGGGAACGAGACTTACACATTTTTGGACATGTGCTCCCATTTAGGATCGGGCATAATTATACTGCCCCTTGTATCGATATTGGCAAACGTAGCCATTGCTAAATCATTCGGTAAACACCATAAATCAATTACATGTGTGAAGATCTGTATTCAAAACAAAAAAGTTTCTTTTTCCTCTTTTAAGAAAACACTTGTTTTATCAAATATGTGAAACGCGGCAGATAGTCATCAATTTATTCATATACATAATTTTTAGTCACGCCATAGATACACGTTGGATTATTTACAATTAGAGTTCAAGTTTACATAAAGGTTTATTGCAATAGGCAATTCTTGCCTAGCTCGTCATATTTCACTATTCAGCAACGAGATTTTCCGAATTCAATAGAGCGCGAGACGAAAAGAAGATACTTGCTTTGTTTTCGAGGTTAATATTTTTGCTTACTGGAGCTGTTCCAAATTCGCATTAAACTTTTGGACGCGTCTCTGCCGACGCACGAGAATTCGCGAGAACTTGCAATTTGGAAACTTCGCTTTGTGGTCGAAGTGTGTTTGGAGATTGTTTCAAAATAGCATGATCCGAGATGAAATCCTTGCCCGAAAGAAACCGCCTCGTAATTCGAAAATTTCGAGATATTAACGTGTCACGTTGCGAATACAGACTCCGCCAGATTTCGCAGTTATTACACATCAATGAGATGCACATGTATATCGTGACAAGATTCGTATTTGTATTTTTAGCATGCGGCAGCAGCGTAAATGCGACACAAGAAATGTTAACACTCGGTTTGTGCAATATATTCGGGAGTTTCGTATCGTCGATGCCAGCTGCCGGAGCATTCACCAGAAGCGCTGTAATTTCCGCCAGCGGTGTACGAACGCCTATGGCTGGCATATATGTCGGTAATATTTTTATTTCGAATCGAAAATTAACTTGCAGAATTGCGAGAGAGAGAACGAACGAACTTTGTTTCATTCATTTTTATTTCAACAATTAGACGGTTCACAAGTGAGATCAATTCCATTCTTGAATTTTTCTTAAATTTTAGCATCGAAGCTAATTTGATGATTGATATTCAGTTTTAAAATTTCTTTAATAATTAACAAACTCTTTTTTTTTAATTGTATAGTAGTTTAGTTTATGTATAGTAGTATAGTATATATATATATATATATATAGTAGTATATATATATAGTAATATAATTTATGTATAGTAATTATACAAATATTTCATCTAACGATGTACATGAAAATCAGCATCCTAGGAATAATCACATCTATCATATGTGTATAGAAATAATCACATCTATCATATATATGATAGATGTGATTATTCCTAGGATGCTAATGATTTTCATGTACATCGTTAGATGAAATATTTGTACAACTATTTGTTTCATCGATCTCTCTGTCTTCTGTTTTCTTTTTTTTTTTGGAATTAATCGACTCTGTTATACTCTTTTTTCCTTTTTCTTTTTTTGAACATGAAATTTATAATTCATTGAAATTTATAATTATGTCTAATTGAATCATAATCTCATGATAAAGGTTTTTCACGAAACCAATTAATTTTCAGACAATAATAAAAGAGATATAGATTTTATTTTATAGTATCAGTTTCGTCACATCGCGAATTTGACTGTCAGAATGATTCGACGCCAAAATGTCGACAAAATTTTAACTCGTAATCTGAACGCTTTTATTACGAGCTCGTCAATTTTCAAATTCGCACGAGAAAAGTTTATTCTACGTTCCTAACATATTCTCGCACGAGGCATTACATTCTGTAATTTCTGTACCACGATTTCGAAGTCATCTTATCTGTTTGAATTAAATAGCAATTCACGTTTGTGTATGTTTAGTAGATTCAACTGTATAAAGCTAACATTCTTTTCTCTCGCGTGTGCACAATTCACATTTCTCGTTGTTCTTCATTATCGATCATTACTCAAGTATAATAATTTCGAATATTTTTGCAGGGACAATGACATTACTGGCGTTGAGTTTCTTGACACCATATTTTTATTACATTCCACGTTCCACGCTCGCAGCGGTATTGATAAGCGCTGTGATTTTCATCATTGACCTGAAGATAGTACGGTTACTGTGGAAAGGATGCAGTGAGTTTTGTAACTTTTGCCAACGTTACGGTGACATTAAGTCGATCGGAATAATAGAAAAAAAGAAGAAAAAAAAATTACTAAAAATAATTAAAACGTTCGAGCATTTGTGCAATGTCTCGAAATATCTCGTTTCGTCGAGCGATATATTTTCATTCAGATTTTCTTAGCAATAGCCCGAGATAAAAAAGATCGATAGGAATATCTTTCAATTAATTATCAGACAATTGGTTTTTCGTCTCGTGTGTAAATATATAGATATATATCTGTATACGAAGATAAGATATTTCATCGAGAGATCAGATATTTTTATCAAATTTCAATTATAAAGATACAGACGGGCATTCTGTTATACATTCAAGTCGATTATCACGATCTAAAGGAAATCATGATTCGAAAGAATTACGCTTACATTCGTTTGAAGACGAAGATTCATATTTAGCAAATGCATTCGAGTAAAGTTTTTTCACCAAAAAATGAAGATGTTAAAGATGCTATCAAATATTTATTTATTGGTACTTGTTGCTTTTTTCCAATTAATGTTTCACGTTCCGCGTTGAATAATTTTATTTTTTCTTTTTTTTTTTCTTTTTTTTTTGCAGAAAGAGACGCGTTCGCGGCGATAGTGACGTTTTTAGTTAGCGCGATATTTGGCGTCGAATTAGGACTTTTAGTCGGTGCTCTGTTCAGTTTGATATTCTTCCTTCGACCACCCGCCAGGCCAAAAATCGAAGTGATTCAGTGTAAGGTAGTATTATATTATAAAGTTTTCATAATAAACATTTTTGTTTGAGCATCGAATGTGCTTCATAAACTTTTCTTGGTATTTCTATTTTGTCGAATATGTATTCGTATCCAATTTAGCCAACTTCCCATTAATTATGAATGCATATGTATATGAATGTATATGTACATATATAATCAAGCAAAAATAAGTAAAAAATCCAATGAAGTAAAATCTTCACATAATTTCACATAACTGGATTTTCTTGGAAACATTAGATCCAGAACGAAAAAAGGGGTTCTGTTTTTTCAATTTGTTCTTGCAGAATAATCAGTTTCTATATACAATCAATCAATTGTATCACATTTTCTGAAACATCCCTATCATTTCTCAGTTTACTTTTGGAAAAATTATGTATAAAAATTATGTTTGTTTAGAAAAATTATATTTATATTATATATATTTATATATATTTATATATAATCAGTCAATTATACCATATTTTCTGAAACACCCCTATCATTTCTCAATTTACTTTTAGGAAAATTATATTTATGTTAATTATAATTATATTTATGTTCCATGTCTCGCATCGAAAGTCAAAAACTATCCGCCTTGCTTTTTTCAGACAGAACTTGGAAACAAGTACATAGTACTCAAACCGGATACTGGAATATTTTATCCTGCCGCGAATTACTTTTGCAATAAAGTGATGAAAATAATTCACAGACACGACGAAAACAATGTGCCATTTATCATCGATTGCGAAAGGATACGAAGTATCGATTACACAGCGATAAAGGTAACAGACACAATAAATTCAGGTCGTTTCGATTAATTATATAAAATATTAGACATTAGATAAAACATAGAAAATGTTTTTTTCTAAATTACAGGGTATTGAGTTAATATCGGCGAATATCAATGCCGAGGTGAAGAAGTTATGGTTCATGAACGTTTCTTCAAGGACCTATAATAGTTTCGAAGCTTTTGCGAATAGTAAACATTTTCACTTTGTCGATGAAGAGAAGATATCTTCCATCTTTTATGGTATACACAGTGTAATCTTTTAACATTTTAATTAGTATCAGTATTTTCACAGTTTAGTTACATTTTAATGTATTTTATTGGAACGTGCATGTATATGAATGTGCTTGTTAAAACTTTTTAGACGGACTTTCGAACAGCGCGGAAGAAATGAAAGATCAACTCGTAGAGAACATGATAGGGCATGCAACATTCGCGTGTGCCAATGATAAAAAAGAAGACGCAGAGATGTGTCCGAAAGTTATGACAAATTCTGAAGGTGGCGGAGAGGAAATTGAATTAATGTTGGCGCCGTCGCAAGAAACGAAACAAACATGAGAGAGATATCGTCTTTGCACTTTTAGTTATTTCCCTTAAGTTTACATTAATATTCTGCAAGCGCACTAACTAACATCAATGAAATGAATATGAAGCGAAATAGCTAAGGGTATGCATACCTCTTCTTTTCATGTACATTTGAAGTAACTTTTTGTTGAAAAGTTCGGAAATGCATAAACAACGGCAACAGCGTCAATTTTACGCTTAAGACTGAAATATTTTTTATTGTTATATGACAATAATAATAGTACAATGGCAAATTGAACTATTTCGCTCATTCAATTTGCAAAATTAATGCTTATTATTTCATCACTTTTTTTGAATTACATACCCAATCGGGTATGTGCATACTCGCAAAATACAATAATCTCGTTAGTATCAACGAAGCACGTGTACAAACTGCGATAGTGAATTGTGATATATAACAAGGAAGACTAGCAAGTCTGTGTACAAAAACGAGTCGAAAAACGTGTCTGCATTCACACGAGTATAAAAATAAAATATTTCCTTTGTGTATTACGATAAAGAAATTTCTTTATCGCGGTATAATTAATTTTAATTTGCAGTCAGTCGTATCAACGATTAGATTCGAGATGTGTATTTGAAGAAAGATTAAATGAACATAGCGTTACGAAAGTGGCGGCAAATAGATAATGTATATAAAAGTATATAATGTATATTAATAGAGCGTAATATAGTAAAAGAGCGTAATAAAATATAGATACAATTTCGTGCATTGTGTTTTGTTTTGATGATTACTTTGTTGATCAATAATTTGGTTCAAGTTGATCCCGCGACTTGAAAATATTTTGAGGAGAAATATCTTGTAATTATAAAGTGTCGATTATAACGAAAATAATGCATTTCTATGATATTTTTGTATATTATTTTTTATATTATTAATCTCAACAATTGTATTTATTTATAACAATTGAATCAGTAATTTGATTATCTTATATTTTCAAATTATTTCATAGTTTCAATAATTCATTTATGACAATTAAATTATTTTCTACATTTCTAAACATTGTTCGACAATTATTTAGTTTGTTTGTAACAATTAAACAAGTTTAATTTCTTCTACACTTCTTGTTTGTGCTTGTATCTTAGGATAGTTCTCCAATTCATCGTTCCTTAAGCGTAGAGTGCGCTAATGGTCATGTCTATCATAGTTTAATAAGTCACGTACTACCGAGTGTCACATTTAATCTATCAACCTAAAACAACATTTGTAAAAACAAAAAGTTTTTAAAACTTGAGGATAAAAGAGAAATAAAAATGAATGGAATTGATACATCAGAGAAGAAGCGATTAGAATCATTAAAACGTAAGAAACAAATTTTTAGAGCCAAAGAATTGGCAGTACAAAATGCACTGAAGAATTTGGTAAGTATGTTTTAATTAATTCTGTTTTGTCAATATTTGTTTTTATACCATGTTTGTGAATACCTAATTTTATAGGACAATAACACGAATAAAAATAAAATAATATTTGATGATAATGACATTAACGACATAGAACAATTTAAAATCAGAGAAAAAGCAAAAAAGAAAAAACGTGACTTATTTGATGATGCTGATGATGACAGAAATGATAATGAACCAGTGTGGGATAACCATAAATTTGATAGTAACAAAAATTTCACAGAGAAAGTGAAGTACTTATACATATCTATAAATAAATAAATTTTATAAACATTTAGATAATTAACATTAATTGATTATTTCTAGTATCTTGGAAATAATATTACTGATGAACGGTTCAAGCTTGACAAACGCTTCATGGATGATGGTCAAAAAACAAATACAGATATTAATGTAAATGACAATGAAATTGACCTACAGAAGGAAAAGGAATTACAATTAGATATTTTAGAAAATATTTTAGGAGTACCAATTGCTTCAAAGAATAAAGATACAAATAAAAATGTAAAATTTTCGAAGTACGAATAAAACAAATCGTAATCATAATGTTACATATCTAATCATAATACTAGAATTATGAATGAATACTAATTACTTACATTTATATATTATATTTTTCTAAATTACATTATATTTTTCTAATTTTTCAGAAAAAGAATGATCAGGTATGATCCCACAGAAAATGATCATAAAGAATATGAAATTAATACAGAAAAATCTGAAATAGAAACCAAAAATATTAAAAAAAAAAAGAAAAATAAATGTAATATCGAAGGCCCGATTGAAAATCCACCTGTGGAAGTATCAAAAGATGTATATTTTTCTGTATCAGATTCATTATCGAAAAGCTTAAAAGGAGGAGAACAATTTAGTTTATTAAAAACACATGGCAGAGAAATAACTAATGAAAATAGTAAATTTTCTTATAATGCATTAATCAAAATAATTTATTTTATATCATTTATATTTGTTCTTAATTCTAGATAATGACAGTAATGTTTCAAACCTGGAATCGCTAAAAATTCAATTAAATTTTGATTCAAAGAAATTATTTAAGTATGATTCATCCGAAGATGAACACGATAGTAAACAAGAATATACATATAATGAAAAATCTAATAATGAAAAAGCTGATATAATAGTAGATACAAATAAGTTTTTCTTTGATGATAATGATATTCGTTTTAAAGGTAAGTATTTCACATAAAATATAAATATAATAAAAAATTTAAAATAATTATTGCTTCATAAATATTCATGTTTAATAAATTCTAGAAGCAGAAAACTTTTTTTCGAAAGAACACGTGCCAACAGATACATTCAAAGATCTTAGACAAAAAGTAAAACAAATTGTACATTCGAAAATTCGAAAAAATATGAAAAAGAAGCAATCTTGGGGATATAAAAAAAAAATTAAAAAATCATCTTAACAACTCATTTATTGATATTTTAAATGTATAAATGAGAATGTTAAGTTACAACAATCACTTTTAAATAAAAGAAATATAATTTTATAAGAAAATTCATCATATAAAACAGTATATGAAATATAAAATATATCCTTTACCATATAAAATATCTCACTTTTTTAACTTGGAATTAGCACTTTGTTATTAACTAATTATTTGGATTTTCATTAATATTGTATATTTTAATAACGAATTATTGTCTTTTATGATTTCATCTTGTTAAGATGATTTATTTAATAAAAAATGCAGTTGTTACTAGACTTATTCAATTAATTGTAGTAAAAATCTGCCGGTTATATGATTAATCCTTTCGGCCTATTTTACCACACGTTCTATTAAGGGTCTTCAAGAAAAAGTCATGTGGAAGTCCACGAGATATTTGTTGTATATGCGTATTTAATAAATTATGTGTTTCTTCTTCATAGATAGCGTAAGTATTTGGTATACCTATCTCCTGATAAAGTTGTTTCACACGATTTATTTTTTCTGGATCAGAGTCTCCATAGCATTCCTACATAATAACAATATTGTGTTGTTATTCCAAAAAGAGAATACAAAATGTTAAATTAGTGACATACCTCCAAAACTTTCCTTTGTTCTGGTGTAGCACGTTGCAAAGCTACAGTAATAAGCCACGAACATTTTCCTTCTGCTATATCCGTGGTACCCAGTTTTCCACTGCTTTTCACATCAGTATAACAATCTAAATAATCGTCTCGTACTTGAAAAAGATGACCCATTTCTAGCAAGATTGTTTTTGCTTGTCTATACATTTCTGGATCTTTTATACCAGCCTACAAATAATACGTGAATAAAATTATGATCCGAAAATGAAAAGAGGCTTTAAACTATTAGATGTAACATAAAATCAAATAATACAATTGAACTTACAAAACTCATAGCAAGAGTGACTGGTAACACAAACGTATAGTAAGCTGTTTTATGCTTTACAAGAGCATTATACTTATCCATAGTAAAAAGACTTAAATTCGATTTATTTCCAAAATTTGTTGATATTAAATCTAGACATTGACCCATTTCCGTTTTAAATGTAATCTATGAATAATATATGTATGTAATATAAAAATTTCTATGTCCTTAATTTAGCAAACAAAATTCTCTACTAATAAAATAATGTAAATATTTTATCAAATAATATGGAATATTAACTATCAACTATACTGATTTTTTTTAGATAGATGAATTAAATAAAAAATATTTTATTTAGTTGGTATCGAATCAAAGTATTTTGTATATTATTAAATAAGAAAAATGATTACTTACTGATAAAAATTGTTCTATAACATCTAAATAACATTCTTTCGTCTTAAAGTGTTTCTTAAGAAGTTCATATAAACACATTTCTAACATTACACTGTCATTAACTGCTTTCAAACCAATACCATTGCATAGATACCAGCATGGTTGATTTCGTCGTATTTTTCCACCATCTTCAATATCATCGGCCATAATGAGGAACGCTTGTAACTATAATATATAATCGTATATATAAGTAATTTTTCAAATTGCTGAAAAGGAATTAATAAAAAAAACAAATTGTGTATTATTATTATTATTAAATATTATTATTATTATTATTATATTATTATTATTATTAAAATTCTAAAATGATATAAATTAAGAAAGATAGAAAAAATATTACCAGTTCTACGCACCAGCCTAGAATACGGGTTAAACGAAGATTTTCTTCCGTTAATTGATCCGGAGAAGCAAAAGATTTATATGCTTGTACAACCATTAACGCTCTGTGCTTCCCTCCACCAGGAACATTATATTGCAATACCTAGAAGTTAGACAGTAAGAAATATATTTGTTGTTAATATATCCTTTTTAAATGTAATATATTTGAGATTAAATACATGTAACAACAATATACTGTTAATGTGAAAATTGAAAAAAAAAGGAAAAGAAAGAAAATACCTTTGCCAGCCATTTTGCAACATCTGGCATATCATTATGACATTTAGTAGTGGTAAGATCACGAACAATATCAGGCCAAACAGCCATTAATTCACGACTTTCATCTTTGATTGATATATATGACGCATTCAAAGGTACAGAATATGTTCGTATATCGATATTCTTTGGCCTGAAGAAATAGCACAATCAAGAAAAATTAATTAAGAAATATTACATCTACATTAGCATGATATGACAATCAACTGAAGTAAAAGACATTGAGAATGTAAAAGTACTGTCATATCATAAGCAAAATTATCAATAGAAAGCTAGAAATTTACATAGCAAAAATGCTATTATTTTCTAATTAAATATGTGAAAGTATAAAATGTGAATAATGTATATAGAATTATATTTTTTTAAATTCT